>QJNZ01000754.1:0-46931 GCA_004155055.1 Monosporascus sp. CRB-8-3
AGTTTGGTAGAAAAATTGGTTTAAGATAACTGCGTTATCATGATCCGAAGATCTGAAGATAGTAGCTTGAGAACGGCAGCAAGGTTCAACGACTAGTGTTCAAGCCCGAAGGTATGGACACATGTTACCGTTCCAAGCTGGAGAAGACCCTATAGTGTTAATATTTCCAAAGTTGGGAGAAGACTTACAATCTAAAGAGTAGTATTGCCAGTTCCCAGACTTGAACCCCAGTCCTTGGGGGGAAGGACAGAGGGACGTCTTGACTCCCAACTGGGCCACGGGGGGCTGGTGAAGATTTACCAACCATTTAAATTTATACGACCTATCTAGGTGCCCAAGTTGTCGAGAGGCTCGCTGCCTCAGGTATGCAAGAATCTACCTAGGCACTCAGTACTGGGCGATCTTTGTTCCTGGGTTGCTCCCCTGCGTTGGTTGTCCGGAGCAGCCAGCTCCATGAAAACTCACATCCATCTCACGAGGCAACCTCATACAAGAAATGATGCCTTATAAGATCTGCGGCGCGAGATGTCCCTGCTATTCTAGGCTATCTAATTCCTGGAGTTTTCATGTTCGGATACACATCTGCAGTTAAACTTCGTTCGTAGATAATTACCTGTATATCTACCCAGCCACCATGACCATGCACCCACATCTCCTGCGCAATTTTCTTTCCTTGACTACCCACGAAAAGCAGTCTATTCTGCAACGAAATATCTGGTTGCGTGTTCACATAACCTGAGATATCCCATTGCTTCAACATCCTATATACAGCTCCAGCTCTCACTTCCCTTTCAATTTTCCAGTCACTTCTTGCATGATAATCAGCACCTGCAACTACCATTTACTGTGGGCGTGATTCTAGTACTCCTACGAAGCTATCGAATAATACGTTTCCTGATTATAAATAGGCCAGAATGGGTCGACGCCGCAAGGATGGCCGCAAGCCCAATGCTAAACGGCCGTGGACCTTCTCCCAGCTTATGCCCAAGTACGGCTTCAATTTCGGCAAGGGCAACTGGCTTCTGAAACATCTAGACAGAGATCTCACGAAGGTAGCATTCAAGCATTACACTTCTACATTGCATCGAGGTGATATCGACTTTCTTCTATCTCTCCTCGTCCAAGCAGGAGTCAAGTTGATCGACTATGTGGCAAAGGTGCCGCATCTCACCTTCTGGCGTGGCATTGGAGATCAGTGGGGTTGGTGTTATGGTCTCCCCGAGCGTGTCAGATTCAATCTTGTTGTCATCCTCGTTCAGGCTCACGAGGAGTTTGAGCGCAACTCCCCTCAAGGCTTTCGCCCGGCAAACTATGGCCCGGCCGCCAAAGCGACTCACGAGTTTGTCAAGCTTCTGAAGGAGAAATATGGAAAGAGTCCCGAGATCATGGACCTCTACTTCAAGCCGCTTCCCAACATCGGACCCCTCCATGAAGAACGCTCGACGCTGCCACCTCCAGCTCCACTCACGGATGAAGAGCTCAAGGAGGCAAATAAATTCAATGAGACTTTATACGCCTCCCTTGATGCGCTTGCAGCAGAACAACCCCTCGCCGATGAAGACTACGACTCCGATGGATCTGAAGAGGAGGTCGACGAAAACACCATGGCTAGGAAAATGGTGCTCTCTAATCCCCTGTTTCCTGGCCTTTACTATGACAGTGATGGATCTAAAGAGGAGGCGGACGAAAAGGTCTTGGCTGAGAAATCGGTGCTCTCTAACCCCCTGTTTTTTGGCATTGAACTCGACACAGAAGGCGAGAACCTAGAAGAGCTGGCTCGACAGCAGCAGGAATTGTGTACCCCCTCTCAGCTCATTATACAGGATAACGCGGGTCCCGGCCAACAGCAGGCGGAGGTGGATAGTACCGAGGCAACTGCGAATCAATCCGTGAACAAGCGCGCTGGAGGGGCTGGAGCCGTGGACGACGGAACACTACCCCCCAATGGCGGCGAACTTAACTTGGCTCAGGCTGCTATTTCGCACAACAAGATGGAGTCGGATACCACCGTCGCTTCTGCAAAGCGATCCAGAGACGACGGAAAAGGGGTGGAGGAGGCATACGGCGTCGCTGCCAAGCGCCGTCGCGTTCCCGGAGGGTATATACCCACTGTCGACGAGCTGGCTGCCACCATGAAGACTACTGGTCTCTGATCGAGCTGTGAGCACCCTTCATCAACGTCAAATCCCTTTCATCGGCGCTAGGACAATTTTGTCGAAGAGTCAAAGTGGCCACTGCGAAGCTAGGATGAGCTGATCAAGGCGGAAAAGCTGCGAAAGGCGTGGCTGATTTACTTGTCGGGTAACGATGCGTTAGCAATGTCTGCTTCTTAGTTGAGCATCACGACAAGCACGGCGCGATTGGGACGATTGACACCGCACTTGCGGATAAATCCGTTTTTGTATGTACTCGAACTCATGGAAAACATGGGCGGTTCAAACTGTCGGGGCCACTGGAAGGATATGGTAATCGTGGATAGTATTGCAGCCGAAGCTATCCACAAGTTGAATGTAATTGAGGCCGTTGCCTAGGTACTCCGTATAGAATAGTCCCACGGCGACTCTCTATGCCTCGCGTTTATATGTCCTAATTCTGTTTACTTCGCCTGAGGGATAATTCCTGACGTAGGAACCATTGTTTCTTGTCTACCCTCTGTAGGGTAGAGATTCAACTCATCACGCTCCAAAGCACAACAGTCTCTCCTACTTCAGTCGCACCCAAGGTTTACGCAGCGTTTTCATGGTTGAGGGTCCTTCGAATCCTGCTGAACCAATTGCCATTCGTTATCGGGCACACGCGCACATCTATCTCACTCATTCTGTTCTACCGCAGCCGCCGGTTAGGAGGACCTCGAAGTCAGTCTCCTGGCATCCCGGATCCGCTGGTGCTTACTGAATCAGGGGAAGGAGCAGAAGACCCGATAGTTAAAGCAGTATATGAGGAGATGTCGGCCTGCCAGCACCTGTAATTCAAATGTCGCCAAAGCAAGTGGATCGACAGCTAGCCCCACGATAGAATAAAAACTTGTCTGGTTCTCCTTCGGGCAATCGACTTTAGAAGCCACATCCGAGTAACCCAGTCCGAATTCGCACGGTAGCAACTTTAGCGCAAACCGTAATGCGTAGGCAAATATTCGTCATCAGTATGTTTGGCAACTGCAAACCTCAACCAAGGATAAGACTGCACTCCCGCCTTCCCCGGCTGCTGCTCGATCACAATAGCAGAATGCCCGGCCACTTGTGCTGGTGATCGCATCATACAAGCTGTATCAGGACTTTCGACTTCAATTTGGGAACCGGCAATTTCTATCATAATATGGCGTCCGTCGACTCCTCGCTTCCCCCGAGCCGGTGCCAGGTTTGCGAGAGCAAAGAGAACCTGCTTCGATGCGGAGGCTGCCAAGTCGTGAAGTACTGCGGCAGGGACTGCCAAGCCGCCGACCGGAGCCTCCACAAGCGAGAGTGCAACGCCATCAAGAAGAACCAAGAGAAGCTGGTCCGCGAGATCGAGAGACTTAGGTCCGTCCAAGGCAACGGATGGACTCCGGACAACCTCTTCGAAGAGTGTGTCGGCCGTTTCTGGGGCATTTTCGAGACGCGGGACTACATGCGACAACGATACGCGTTGGTCGAGGCAATTCTGAAAGTTCACACAGTCGACGCTGTCGAGGCCGCCCTGTCGCATCTCATGGATATGGTTAAACTCAACCGGGGCGACAGTATGGGACTCCGCAGCCAGATTCCTGCCCTCATGTTGCGTCTTAACAAGGATCAGGAATGCTACGACTTCGTGAAATGGTGGCACACCTGTGACCCGCATGGAACATATGATTGGGGCAACCTGGACCTCCCACACTTGGACGTCAAGGACGCCGACGCCTTCGAGCCATGCGATGTCTTCCTCAGTGACTTTCCTGATTTGGGACAGACTGCCGCAGTTATGCTCCTTAAAGTAAGACTCCTAATTGATCTTCAGTCTCTACAAGACGCCTCCAAGTTGCTCGGGGCGAGCATGCCCCAGGAACTCATCGGCATGGTTCAGGAAAGAGCCGTGGGCCCTCTAGTCAGGAAACGACCCGACCTCATGAATGGCACAGATGTAACCCCTCACATCAAGGACATGGAAGCACAGGTCCTCAAACTCTTCAACTGCGTCAAGAAAGCCAACGAATACTTCTGGCCAGCTCTAGTCGATCCGGATCCGGAATACGATCTCAATGCAAGACCAGAATATTACTCACCGGGCACTGAGGAAGAGATGCAGGTGATGCTGCAACACTCGTATGCCTCTTGGGTCGAGACGCCGGGTGCGATCGATATCATTGAAACGCTCCTGACGCGAGGCGACACATCCGGTGAATGGCCAAAAGGTCCGATAATTTGTTGACGGTCTCTGAGAACTTCCACTGGTCAACACGATATTGGTTCATGGGAAGACGATATATCCCACCTACATTCGTTACACGACAGCTCGGCGACAAGTACTTTGAGCGAACTGCTGCTACTGACGCCTTATGGCCATATATGAGATACGGATGTTCCTAGATTCATCAACGCCAGGAAGCTGAATCTATCCTTGGTCTGAGTAGGAGTAGGGTGCGAGAATTGGATGCGAGAATGGGATGAGGGAATGGGTGGGTGGAATAGGTGCTCGTGGATAACCCATCGTTACCTACGGACAGAGACGGAAATGGGTACCCATGGGTCCATGGGCAAAAGCCCGTCTGTGGGTAATCCCTCACACTAGGTAGTGGACGGCTTGGAATTTTGGTACTTATTGCTAGAGCTCGTATAACATGCACCTCATTGAAGTTTTCACCATTACCCCTATCTACGAGACGAGCACTAGAGTATCCGACGGTGCTTTGACGTGATCATTTCTAAGAATAAGCTTCTCAATGTTTAACTTTCACGCGATAAACATCCTCGAGTGGCCCATGAGGCCGCTAGTAGAGGGCTCGATTCACAAAAATTTCGAGCGTAGTAACGCAAAGGTCCTCTTCAACCTTGACCAACCTTTTCTATTTTACCCTCAAAGTAGTTTCCTTCCCATACTATCAACGAACAGCAACCCTGATTCTATCCTTTTCCACTTATAAACATGCCTACTAAGGTGCCTTTGACTTGACCTACTTTCTACTTGAAGAGAGTATTCGGCTTACAACACCTCAGCGTGCGCATGAGCCTGAGGAGTCGTCTTCGGCCGACGGACCTCCTGCCAAGAAGCGCGCCGCGATCAAGAAGAATGCGCCTGTTTCGGTGGGCATGCATGCAGTCTGAACAAAAAGGAGTTGGCGATAGGATCAAGAACGCTCGTCTGTCAGTCCCTCTCCGCCAATGATACTATCGTGGGTTCTTGCGCAAAACCCGGTAATGGGCCAGCGAAATATGAACTCGTGCGGATGTACATACCCGTTAGTGCTCCTCCGATAGTGACGACCTGCAGCCCAAGATATGCGTTCGATAATTCTAATGTGTCTGTATATTGGATGGATATGGACCTGGAATTCTTCCGCAGCTTCTTCTGCGGCGTCGCAACAGTGGGCGTCTCAATCACGCCGGCAGGTACGTGCTTAGTCATACAAACTGCCTCCCTTTATAGGGTTGTGCGCTGAAGAATAACCCAAGAATATGCCGAGGGGACGCCGATAGTCGTCGCCGAGCCCACCAACACTGCAGCGGGTGAGGTCTTCGGCGTCAGCAAAGTCAAGGGCGGAAATCGGTACGCCACGGTCCATCTTGCGAGGATGGCCGTAGTCTTCTATCTCAAGGCCCCAGAAGGCGCAGGCCTGGCCTACTGTCTGATGTCCGTCGTGAAAACCGGATGCTGTCTGGCGAGCTCGGGCTGTATTATGTATGGGCCTAACAACACCGGCACGTCGTTAACGCCGCAATGTGTGCCGCCGTGGCTGGCCGGAGTGCCTCAACATCGAAGCTAAAGATGGAGAGCTTCTGCTCAAAATAGCATGTGTTACGGGTTTTAGCTAATAAAGCAGCTAGAAATAGAAGTTGATCGACTTCTCTCCGCTACTACGAAAAGTATGTGGTAGGCAGCGACACGGTACAAGATCGCGCATAGCTTTAGGGGACGCTCGTGACATTGGAGACGGAATAGGGGTTGGCCTGAATAGGGGCTCACCCATATGGTATTCTTCCTACCAATCGCCCCCTCCTCTCCTGTTCAACATCTAGCCTCCCGTCCCCGCCTGGGGCAAATCTTCAACCACAAGGGCTGTCAGGTTGAGTAAAAACGAAAATGAGCTGACTGGCTGCCCTCCAGCTTTTTACCAGGTGTAGACGTGCTGCTTTGTCTCTACTTTTTATACGTACAAGCCCATCATTTGCGGCGCTGAAGAACCTCTTAAGCAGTATGGCTCTGTGCTACATACTATTATCTACTTGGTTCGAACCCCAAATCCCATAATTACGGAATGGACCATCTCCCCTGGCACCTGTAGAGTAGTGGCACGAGCAAGATACCCCTTCCTATAATCAAAAAAGGAGTTAAACATCCCAGACTCGCATACAGAACGGCGCATTGTTGCGCCGAGTTATCTTTACTCTTATCCAGCCCTCTGCCGAACTGTACACGATACCAACCGACCCTAAACTAATTTGATACCAGATACACACGATAGGCCCCCGTCGTAGTGATGTACAGAATGCAATGCACATGCAATAACGCAGCTAATGCATACTCATAATAAATATACCGTAGAAGCCTCGCCCCGTCTATCTTAAGTAACTTCGAAACAAGCCCATCCATCCCGTCCGTAATGGGGGTATTATCCATGCCGCCGTTTCGCCTGTTGTCGCCGCACCAACTCCCTCGCTGAAACCCTTTATGTATGTACGTGCATCATGAAAGCCTTCGCCCCTCAATTACAGCATTGAGTGAGCACCACCTCCTGCCTGCTTGGCTTCCACCTTCCCAGTTCCTACCTGGTAAGAGTATGCCATAGGAGGTCTACTACATTCCAAGAAAAACGTCCGCTTCCGGGGCAAGACGGTCTCTGCCGCACGGCGGGGGCTCTACTCCCCGCTCTCCGCCCCGGCCTTCCTCTTGGCCCTTGCCAGTTCGCTCGCGAGCTCGCTGTTCTGGCGCTCGCTATCCATAATGCGCTGCCTAGCGGCTGCCCTGTCCATGTTCCGGGCCTCGCGCTCCTGCTTGAGCTTGTTCTCGAGCTCGCGCAGGCGGAACAGCCAGCGTGTATCGCCGTCGTTGGCGGCGCCGCCTCCTCTCCCGTCGTCGCTAGCCGACGAGCCCCGCGCCTCCGAGGCTCCGCGTTCTGCTCCGGTTGCCCTCGTATTGGAGGAACTGCGCCGCGTGACGCTCGCCATGGAGCTTGCCCGCTTGCTGCCGGGTCTCGACGGCATCGCGGCCGCGATGGGCTCTAAGTGCGATTGCGTCGTCTTGCTGCGTGGTAACCTCGAGGGGCCTGTGGGCACGTGGGGCGACGGGCTTCCGTCGACCTCCTCGCGGGACCCGCTTCTGTGTATGACGGGAGGATCAAAGTATCCAGCGCCGCGAGTGCGCGCATCGTGGGCGCGTTGGAGCGTGGCATTCTCGACCTTAAGGGTGCGGTACGCCGCCTCGAGCTGCGTGTACTTCGTGTGCAGGTCGAAGTTACCAGCCGTCACGCCAGAGCGGACCAGGGCCTCCAGGCGGTCAAGCTTCTTTGTCCGGGACTCGAGGGTGTTTTCAAGGGTGTGATACTCCTTCCAGAGTTCGCGCTCCACTGCCTTGATGCGACCCTGGAAGCCGCCCATGAGGGTTTCGATTGTCTTGACGGCGGCGAGGAGATTCTTGCTGAAGCCCGGGAGCATGGTGGAAAGCGACTCTAGGGACGGAAGCGCTCGGCCGTTGATGAGGCTATTGTTGTGGGCCCAATCGCTGCCACAGAGGGCGGAGAGACGGGTCCACAGTACGAGCAGGAGGTTATTGCGCTCGATGAGCTGTTCCTTAAACTGGCTCTCGAGGTGGGCCATCTTCTTCTTGTCGGCGGCGCGGCTAATCTCAAGCTCCTGAATGCGCGAGTCCTGGCTCGTGACGGTCCGAGACACGTGAGAATGGGTGCGTTGGAACGTGTCAAACTGGTTCTTCGTGTTGCGATGGGCCTGCCGTTCCTTATCTAGCATGTCGGCCAGTTTCCGGGATTCCAGGCCGTGTGATTCGAGGAGAGCGTCTCGCTGCTTAATGATGCGGTCCTTCTCGAGCACGGACGCCTTTGTGGCGTCAAGTTCTCGTACCGTCTCGTCGAGATTCCGTTGGAGGTTGGCGATGCCCTGTAAATTATTGGATTAGCTTGGGGGTTGGTGATAGGGAAAGGGCGCGTGTGCAGTACCTTAAGGAAAGTTGACCTAGTGCCGTTCAGGTCGCCCAGAGCCTCCCTGAGGTTATTTTCAAACTCCATGAGCCTCTCCTTCCACTCGGTCGCCTCAACCTCGCGACTAGTCAGACTCTTCCGTAACCTCCTGACCTCGTCCTTGGCCGTGGAAGCCTCGCGGTTGAGCTCATCGACGAATTGCTGGACCTCCTCTTTCTCGCGGCTCGCTACGATCTCGCGTTGTGTCCGCTCGTCCGCAATCCGCCGCTCTAATTCCTTGACGTGCTCCTGCTCCTCCCGAAGACTCTGCTCGACAGCAGCGAGATCCGCCTCGAGGTTGCCGATGCGGACCTTGTCGCTTTCCTGCTCCTCTCGCAAGAATGTGATCTCGTCCTGCAGAGATTCCTGCTGGACGCTTAACCGCTGCCCCTTATCGTTGGACTCGAGCAGCTTAGCCTCGAGGTCCTCCAGCTCCTTGTTGGCTTCGGCCAGGTCTTCCTCAAGCTGTCGTATCTTGTCGGCTTTCTTTTCTTGTTCGTCTTCCAGTCCGACGAGGGCCTCGCTCATCTGACGCATCTCGTCTTGCAAGGCTTCGAAGTTTTCGGTCCGATCCTGGAGCTCGAGCTGCAACCGGTGGATCTCTTCGTCCTTCTGATCGCCTTCGGCCTCGAGAATATCTATTTCTTCCTGGGCCTCTCGTCGTAAGTCCTCGAACTGCTGTTCGAGGCTCTCATATTCTTGCAGTGCCTCGTCCCTCTCGGTCTGGAGGATAAGGGCGTTGTTAGCGGCATCGTCAAGCTCCTCTTCGAGGCCGGCTATTTGGTCCTCGGCTTGCTGTTTGGCCTGCATCGCCGCCTCGTAATCCTGCACGCACGCATCGAGCTCACGCTGCACGTCCTGGTGTTTCAGCTTCAGCTCGTTGTACTTATCGCGTTGTTCGGCAAGCTTGTTTTCCAGCTCTTCGTGGTCGGGGTCTTCTTCTACGGCTATGCCGAGTCTCGTGCCGCCGCTAGCCCTCGAAGCTGACCGATCGTTATTCCCTGCCCTAGATGCTGATCTGTCGAGGAGGCTATCGATGGTCGAGGGCGCCGGGCCGCCTCTACGCTGGGCAAGCTTAAGCTCTTCGATTTCCTGGTATAGCCTCTCTTTCTCACGGTTGCGCGAGGTCAGCATCGACGTTTGTGCCCCGACCTCTCTTCGCAATTCGGCGTTTTCGTGGCGGAGCTGCTCGCTCTCCCGGCGGAGTTCATCGATCAGCGTACTCGACTGGCTCATCGAGCCCTGATCCGCGTCGCCCGATAGACCCGAAACTGGACGCGACCTCGAGGGTGACGTTGGTCTTGCTTTGCGCGTAATGTTGTAGATGTTCGTCGTGTGATGCAGGCCACCACCGCCCGGGCCGATGCTCGACGAGCTGCCGTTAAATCCCTGCTTCAAGCGGAAGATCTCGTCGCGGAGCTTTCGGTTCTCGTCGTCCGCCTGTTCGCGCCGCGCCGTCTCCTGCTCGAGAAGGTCCTTCCACACGTCGGCCTCTTCTTGCCTACCAAGGTTGTCGCCAAGACGTTCTCCAGCCCGGTCTCCCATCGTCTTTAGAGCTTCTGCCAGCTTCCACTTCTCGGCCTGGCTGGACATGTTGTCGTTCCGGAGTCTCTCGATCTCAGTCACATATTCCTCCACCCGCTCGCGAAGATACAGGAGCTCCTCCTCGCGCTCCCGCGCCTGCTCGTCGAATGTCGGCATGGTCCCGCCGTCGGATGAGTAGCCGCTCTTGGCCGTCGTCGGGCGGTCTTCCCCGCCCCGATCTCGTAGGCTCTTCTCGAGCTCCTTGACACGGCGTCTAAGTATCTTGTTATCGCGCTGAATGACAGCCAGCGAGGTCTTGAGCTCGACGTTCTCCGAAATCATCTCCTTAATACCTTCTTCGGAGAGCTTGTCCAAACGGTCGGAGAGGAACATAACCTTCAACTTGAGGTCGAAGTTCTCCTTGGAGAGACGCTCTATGGTGCTCGACTGCTCCTTTAACGTCATGCTCCGGCCATTGCGGGCTACGGTTCCGGGCGCAGGAGTAGTGTAGTCGGACACCCTGCGATGGGTTTGGAGAGGGGTGGTGGTAAGTGCGCCTTTCGTCTTGTACTCGTTGGCTATGGACTCGGGAACCTCCACCTTGCGCACATGCCTCGCGATGACGGTGTCGGTGGGCGGGAGCAATGATCCCTGCTTCTTCGCCTTTGGCGTTTTCATGGCCTCTTCATCTTCACCGGTAGACGTAGGGTTGACAACCTCTTCCAAGGGCTCTAGGGGCGGGATACGGCCAGACTCCGGATAGTCGTCCAAGCCGGAAGCCATGCTACCTATGCTGATGGAACGCGTCAAGCTATTACTGACGCTGCGGTTGAGACCATACGCCGGCACGGCACCGCCCGACTGCAGGGCGTAGTCAGCGCCCATTCCGGCGGCCGCATCACTATCGCCATCTTCGTTTGAGGCGAAGGAGGAACTAGAAGACCGCTGGCTAGCATTCCTACTGCGCAGAAACTTCGGTCTCGAATTCGTCTTCAGGGCATGACCCGGCGTGCTTCCGGCGTCCACAGACAACTTGGGGATATCGAGCTTAGAGGTTTGTTTCTGAAGAGAGTCGCCGGCGGAGAAGGAGGCATCCTTCGGAGGCTGGAGACTTGAATTGTCGCGCGATGACAAATCTGCCTGGCTGTCATCGGTTCTGCGGTCGTTCTTCTCATCACTAGCAGAATGGTGACTAGCCATCGATATGGCCCTCGAGACGGTCCGAGCGGCGGCAGCAGCTGTGGGGGAAGACAACAAGTTTTCGAGCGATGAAGTGGTGTTGCTAATCTGGGTGTCATCTGCGGCAGTGCTGGTGTCCGCGTCGTCATTATGTCTCTGCCGCTGTGGCGGTTCGGAGTGTGTATCACGGTCTGACAACGCTGCATGTGTCCGATTCAGAGGGGGATCGACTTTCGGCGTGGTGCTTGCTGGTTGGTCCTGACTGCCGGCGGTGGTAGCTACAGATGTCTCTTCTGCATGGTGATGCGACTCCTGATGTGAGGGCGCATGAAACGTTCGGTCCTCATTACCAGTCGTAGTGGGGTTGTCTCGCTTGGAAGACGAAGCATCGAAGAGATAAGTATCGTCGACTGCTTCTCCTTCGGGCGCCGCGACGGGTATTGGCGATATAGGAGCTACGAAGCTGGATTCGCCGTCGTCTTGGAGATGGGCCATGACCTGCTGCTCCTCGGTCATTGAATTGGGATGCCTGTCCTCCTGGTCGACGGCCGTAGTCTCGTATAGGCTGCTGTTATCGACGATAGGTGTCGGCGGAGGAAGCTGGGCTTTATTCCCCTGGTCGGCGGCGGATATGGAGGTCGCGCCTTGGTGATCATCTATCCGGTCAACTTCCTCTCGCGATCCGGGTACCGATGCAGGTGCAGGTGCAGGCGAAGGCGAAGACGAAGGTAAGACAGAGAGTTGATGATCATCCCTTTTGGTCGTCGTTACCGCATCAACGTCAGCGGAGGGGCGGGTCTCAACATCGACACGGCCCGAGTTCTGGCTATAGCTCCGGTCTTCCTCCATAACAACTCGTTGTTCTGCGGTGCCGTGTACATATGGTGGTTCGGGATCGGGTGGGGGAAAGGCAAAGGCAGAGGAAAAGGAGAAGAAAAAGGATCCTGTGTTCTATTCCTGCCTGACTCGGGTCACCGAGCCTTGCAGCATCAAAATTGGAAACGCCGCAACAGAGGGTCGCAACAGAGGCTTTAGCAAAGTCTTTTCCAAGATAATTTGAAGAAGTATGTATAATCACGGCTCCATCTATAAGTCATGCGTGCTGATGATCCCCATCTGGGTGAAGAGGAGCTTAAGTAAGGGTGAAAGAGGCTAAGGACCGAGCTAGAAGAAGACGTAAAAGGCGTAGGGGATATCAACGGTCGTTATGATATCAAGGCAAACGGATCAACATGGTGTGGATCTTATGCCTAGCAGCCATTTTTGTTATTGCTGCAGATGATGCTGAAATAGGATGTGGAATTGGGTGAACCCATAAAATCAGATGTAAGATGATGGTCAATGAGGATTTAATAGGTTAATGGCGGTTTCGACCTTTGATCTCCCCGGCTACCGTTCCCCCCCTCCTGCCCGCCATTTACCGGTATATCTTTCAATGTCAATTAATTACCTATCATCCCTAATCCCAGCGGTGTAATGTGGAGCCTCCTGGAAGTGTTGTATGGTTGCTGGGACAGCGCTTGACCCCACCAAACCGTGCGCTTCAGGCGTTAAGACGTAGCCCTAGCTCCCTACTGTAACCTGAAGGGCCTTCGCCTACGAAGCACAGGTTATACATATGTACCTACTTATACTTAGTGCTAGGTACGAAATACGTGCGTGACTCTTATCGGTGCCGTCCGAAACCGAGTGCCGATCTATGATAGGTGGGGCTTTACTGTACATCTACATGTATGTAGGCACCCAGGAACAATGGCAACCTACAATAACTGTAACCTGTCGTGATACTGTCGTAAACTCTTTGTATCATCATCATATCTAGCTGACTTCCCTGAGGTACCCATTCATACGGATCATGGCTGGGCCCTGGAGGATCCTGCTCCAGGCATTCCTTCTGGTAGAGGCAAGTTCTGTATCCCCGTCTGCCACACTATGAGAAAGTCATATCTCTCTCACTCTCTCTCTCTCTCTCTCACGACTAGACAGCTAACTCCAATCTTGTGTAGGACGCCATCGTCGACAGGCTACTGCGATCCCCAGCCTTCCATCGTGGTGTCCGCCGCATACATCGGAACATCGAAGACTACAAATACGGCCGCGATCCCCACGATCCCTTGCGCCCAGGAGAAGCTACCCGTGCGTCCCTTCCACAGCACCAGTCCGAAGACCCCTCTCCGCCCGCAATGCTTTTCTGACTAGGCGACCAGGAGATCCGAATGCGGGCGCGAATGGCTTCATGAACCATTTCATTGACGAGTTGCGCAGTCAGCTCCGCGGTTCCCCTACGAATCCGCCTCCTCCACCCCCCAAAGGCCAGCCGCCCAAGAAGTGAGTGATGACGCAAGGACGAAGACGCAATTTGAAGAGGTGATGGCGAGGTCCATGACAAATGCTTCGTCTCCCTCCTCCACCGGAATGTGAACTCTCCCCGTTCTCACCGTTTCCACACATCGGCCAGTGACTTGTAGTGGCCGAAGATCAGGTAACCGATACACCGTTACCGGGTCGCGTACGTGGAAGCTTATGGTCACTCCGAGGCGATTCTAAAGTCATCTTAACGATACTTCCGGGGGACCCGATGTCGTCCGCTACTATATGTAACGCCAATGTAACGTTGCCGGCATGTCCGTCGGGCCGAGAGACCCGTTTACGAAAGACGCACTAGACACACCTCCCATGAGTGTGCCTGCAGGTAATTGCGACATTCTGCACCTGGTCTTGGGACATGTTGCACCCTGGCTGCTGGAAATCGGGCACTTGAAACCCGGAGAGGGATGGAAAGAGAGACAAGACTTTCTACTCGGCTCGCGTATGCTCTATCAGGTGATCAAAATACGTCTGTGGCTTAGCTCACGAGGGTGCTAGAAGGGTCTTCGAAGAGTGTTATATATATATATATATGACAAAAATGAATATATACGATGAAGGTTATATAGAAAGCAGCTGCCGCGCAAGTGATGCACACCTCCGCCATTACGGCAATCGTCCACCTTGATCAGACGGTCAGCGTGTAGTTCACCGAGTTCCCAGGAATCCGAGGGAAGAAATCGAAAGTGAACGTCGTGTCCACGCCCGCAGCGATAACCGCATCGACAGTAGCGGCAGTCAAGACGAGGTTGTTTCCAAGCCAGTTCCATTGCCCGTTATAAGTCTGCGTGCCCAAGTTAGCCACTCTCGAATTCCTCTTAAATACGGGGCACAGACGCCTAGATGTAGAGACGGTAGTAGAGCACTTACACCATAAGCGGCCTGCAGAGGGCCCAGATACTGCGTCCAATCGTCGAATAGGTATACGCCGTCGCTGCGCAACATCTTCACGGCCGCGGGGTATTTCAGCCCCTTGAACGTGATGGGGATCAGGAGATCCGCGCCGGCGACCGCCTTAGACGAGCTCGACTCGAGCACGGGGACGTCCCATTGCACGATCTCGACGCCCGCCGTCGCGCCTGCCGAGAACGACAGCGTCAGATTGGCCTTGCTGCCAGGCTCCGCGTCCGCCGCCGCCGAGACGTGCCTCCCGAGGAATTCCACCGTGAACATGACCTCCCCGTCAGCAGTCGCGCTGTAGTCCGCGCCCGCCGCGAGCGTCTCCCCGTCGGACCCATCGACCGCGATCGAGTCGAGCGTATTGCCGTTTAGCAGAAGCGAGACGGTGTAGTCTTCCACGGCGTCGCCGACCCTGTGGAATACGTACGCCGAGCTCGACTGGGACGTGGCGTACGCGTCCGTCGTCGCGTCCGCGAGGCTGTTGGGCGTGCCCTCGGCGGCGTTCATGAGGATCGACAGCGAGTGCGGGTCCTTCCAAGTGTGCGTCCCGCGGTCCAGGTGGTCCAGCCCGTTGTCCCAGATCATGACGGCCGTGTTCAGCGCCGCCGCCGTCCGGACCACGAGGTCCGTGTACCGCCGCCGCGCCGCCGGCTCCGTGTTCAGCGGGCTCGCGTCGAACTCGCCCAGCACGAGCGGCACGTCCGTGAAGTTATTCCGGATGTTCGTCAGGTCCGCCTCGATGGTGGCGAGGTCGTCGGTCGAGAGGATCGTCTTGCCCCTAAAAGATGTGTCAGCATTCCCTTGTTTCCGTTTTCTTCCGGCACGGCACCGTGCTCGGAGACATACCAGGCACTGAAGATAAAGTCGTCTTGTCGCTCAGTTAGCGGTCTGCCTCTTACGCATTTGGCTCCGCGACTTACATGGACTGTAGTAGTGGTACTGGATAGCCCACGGGTTGTCGTACCCGGTGGGAGCTTCAAACCACTGCGAGGTCTTCATACTATCCATAGCGCCGCCGACAAGCGTGACGACGCGCTGCGTGTTGAAGCCTCCGGACTCGGCAAGCGCCTGCAGGAAGAGTTCGTTGATCTTGTTGAGCTCCGCCCCATGTTCCGCCGTCTCCGCGGGGGGTTCGTTGATGGGCTCGAAAGCCACCAGCGAGGACTTGCACCCCAGCTTCTCGCCGATCTGGACCCAGGCCCGGTAGATCTTCTCCTCGATCATGGTGAGGTTCGCGTCCGGCTGGGTGACGTCGGCCCACTCCCAGGAGTCTGGCGACGATTATCAATCTCGTGCTCACCTATGTGCTTGAACTGGCAGGTGTATCTATACGTACCATGATGGACGTTTGTGATGACGTATAAATCTCTCTCCAGAGCCATGTCGACCACATCTTCCACGCGCTGCAACCAATCCGGATCGATAGTCCAGTCGGGCGATTCACTCGTGAAATGGTGCGTGTAGGTCACTGCTCACAAGTCAGGCATCCGAGCTTCAAGTTTTGGTCTTGGCAACGATCCAGTGTTCACCTACCTGGGATCCGAACGCTCATAAACCCGGCCGCCTTCACATCGTCGAAGGTCGTGGCTTGCACGGGAGGGTTATTCCAGGAACCCTCGTCGGGGACCGCGTCTAATGTGTTTCCCAAATTCCAGCCGGGGTTGATAGCCGCTACGTAATCGGCAGCCGATATGGGCTCAAACGAGCCGGCGCATTCGACCGCTCTCTTGGTAGGCGCTGCTGAGACCGCGCTAAAGAAATAGTCAGCTTAAGAACTGCGTTTTGAGGCGTAGCGAGCCATCTCTCTGCTCGACCACCGTTGCTTGACATGTTGTGACTATGCATTCCCCTCAACACCACAGTATTGTCGTTGTCCCTATCTCTTTCTGAACACCGACTTCGGTCCTTCAGACAAAAGTCGGAGAGGACTTGAACGGATTTTAATGTTCTACTCACAGGAAATACGAGGCACCAGCAGCAGCCAGCGCGCGGGGATTCGAGACTGCCATGATACAAGATGCTCCGTGTTTTTAAGGGAGACGTGTAGCAATACACAGCCGGACGCGCACCAGCTCGAAAGCCATGGCTGATGACGGGCTCCATCTCCTTAAGAACCATAATCACGGCCCAAGCCCGACCCGGTGGAATCGTATGCCGTAATGCGCATCATGCGCCTTGCTATTTGTCCTGCGGCAAGTAGATTAAGGTACGGCACCTGATTGCTCGTTTCGGGATGTGGGCTGACCTCCGTCCTCCTCCGCTCTTCTGGATCCGGTCTAGCGAAGTCGCCCGAGCTTAGGAATTGCGGCTCGTTGTGGGCCAAACAGGGGGCGCAGCAGCTTCGTCCGGGTCTTGGAAGGGATCGGCACGGAGAAATTCGGGGCCTCCTTTCCACAATTCAGATCGTGTGCCATACCGTCATTAAGCAGGATCGAACCAATAGCTAAGTACGGAGGTCGAATACCCTAGACATGATGGATAACATTAACAAATTACTTAGACAGCTACGATGGTAAATTGCCATGACCATTGAGATTCCACTTAAATAGAACCACGGCCAGAGCCGGCCTGGAAAACACCGCCGCGAAACCCGCTAACGGTGGGGCTCAGGACTCCTTTATTAACGACTAATGAGATATCAGGGCAGATGCTCATTGGAACCTCCGACATACGCCAGGAGGCTAGACTCAACGTATGAAACATAACCTTAACTACTTCCACATCGTTCTTATCGCAACAGCCCAGCCCTTCATATAACCGAATTAGCCGTTCAGCCGTGGGGTTTTAAGTCGTGAGAAAGCCAGACAGGCAAGCCATACAGATTGCTTTGACAGAGAACGAGGTGCCTTAGACGAAACGAAAATGTCACCTTCACTCGGCCGGACTAATAGACCTACAGCAGTCACATTTACTGAATGCCAACGCAAGCACATCGGTCTTAAAGTGACCAACTATATTAGTGCTTTTGCACCCCTCGTGCGAGGTCACTGTGAAGTACGCTACGCATCAAAGAAATCCAGTTTCGTCACCTGAAGAGTGGATAGCTAGCAATAATAGCACTGGCGTCGGTAGGCACACTGCCTTTCCAGTCCATAGGGAAATCAGTTGACACGAAATACTATCTACTCATAGGAGAGACAGGTTCGGTAACGTAGACAGTGTGCTTGAATGGAAAAGGCACCCTAACCCCTTCCAAAGGTAATTACCCTTTTAATCCCGAAAGCAGCTGAAGCCTTCACTCTCTTTATGATACACCATCACGGTAGCTCACTGTGTTATTGGGGGTTGTTTTCTACAACAGAGTTGGGCTACATAATCTCGAAACCTGGACATCAGAACCCTAGTATGGAATTCGCCAGCTCCATAACTCTTTTAGCCCCGTTTGTGTCTTCGGCGGTGGGGTTCAGTTTTTCAAACCCATGGGCCCGTAGACCAGAGGGGTCTGCATGAGAACAGAGATATGCGTAGTCAGGCCTGTTGATATGCTCGCTCTCGCCCTTCCCGCCGGGAAAGTCCGGTCCAGGAGTACCAGCTAAGAACGCAGCTCTTTGACGCGCAGCATATTCAGCATTGATCTCCGTCACTGGACACACCGGGATATACAAAACGCTGGAGTCGGACTTTCCTTGGTGTACCTGGTCGACTGCATGTATGGCTGCGTCGTTGATTAGGCATTACGTCTTTGTGGGAATTTCCGGGTGTACTTACTATCGCAGTGCCATGCTACATAGTCACCTGGCCTAATTTCTGGCATATGCACCATGGTCTTCTTGAGATCTAGGTGCGGGTGCAGCACCGCAGACAGCTCCTGGCCGTGACCGGGCGTGGCGCCTTGAAGTTCGCTGGTCATGCTAGCCCCAGCGAACTCCCAGTTGTCGTTAGACAGATACTCGTCGTCGGAAACCTGACCGACGTGCTTGATCGGCTGGAAAAAAGGACGGAGAAGCACATAGGCAGTCGAGAGTTGGAGTAGCGGGTTCACCATCAGCGTGCCCTCGAGGGGCCTCGTTTGGCTCATGCTCAACCATCCTTGGAACATCCTGAACATGCTACACGCCCCTAGCCCATTATATTTGTTTGTAATAGCAGGAACTCTCGTGCTGGCATCCCAGGGGTCATACTCTTCCCAGGAGCCTTCAAAGATCCTATGGTAAACTCCCCCACGCCCGTAACCGTGCGGCTCCCATCTTTCAACGCTACCCCCATCGATGTGAGGACCTAATGCGAAGTTGGCATCGCCCGGTTGTCTAATACGGAGTCTGTCGGCGTACATTAACGGCTGTGACATGGAAATCTCGCTCTCGGGGTCAGATGATTTCCATAGCCGCATCAGGGCGGTCTGGGCTTTTAGGAGATTTGGGTGGGCTCTGGCTTTTACTTGCGGTGCTGACCAGTACAATTCAAACACCTGCGGGTTATCCTGAGGGAAGGCTATCACGTATTAGTTCTTATTAAAATGACCATAGATGATTCGGGTAGCTCATACCTCGCGTTGAAGGGTTCCGTCTCACATACTCCTCGATTTCGTCCTTGTAAGCCCTTGCCTCCTTTTCCGGGATGACATTCCTGACGACAGCCACCCCCCTCTCTCTGATCTCGGCGCCGAATGTTGTGAGGCCCTTATCCAACTCGTGGAAATCGATGTTGGGGATGATCGCCGGTCCCTCTTTGGCTATTGTCCGGTTTTCGGCTCGGAGTCTCTCGAGTAATCGCTTCCAGCTATCAACCACACGGTGTTCGTGGCCAGCAACGAGGGCCTTCTTGATGTCTAGAAACCTTGGCGGTAACGGCGGCCTTTCTGTACTAGAGAGGGAAATAAATGCATCTGAGATATTTCCCTCCCTTTTAACAGGAGTCCGAGGCTGGGTTTGAGCCGCGGCCGCCGTGATCAATCTGACTTGACAAAGTCTTGGCTGACCGATCCTGGATGTTTTGAACATGGTTTTGGTTGGCTTGTGACTCCGTGCAGAGGTCTTGAGGCACAGGACACTATACTTAAGGATATCTGCCTTTATCCTGTGCTATTGATGGAAGGAAAGTCGAATATCTGCACTTCCAGCTTTTACTGACAGAATACCCCCCTACCAGGGTCTTATTTTATACAATTCAATGCATCGGAGCTGCTCCTTTCAGAATCACCCAACCAGGTACGTACGCCGGATGGGACCTGGGGTAATCCGGGAATACTAGATCATCGAATCTCTCAGGAGAATACGATGCGGGGATGCTTAATGATGCGTTTGACTGACGATCCCTAAAGTTGTGCGACCGATAGTTCGGAGCCGGCATGACCCCTGAGAGTTGATGTAGGCGGAGCTGCTAAAAAGGGTTAGTCCGCCGCATGTTTCTTCGTAGTGGAGGAGGCGGCCACTCAACCCGGCTCCCGTCCCATTCCGCCTCCAATTACGCCACCTTCTATGGGTGACGGTCTTGTCACTGAACGTAGCTGGCGAGCGTGTGCCATAGGAAACCGGACCCTCCCTGGCATGGTCCTGTCGAAACTTTTCATGCAAGTCTTATCGGTCGGTGGTTGAACGGCCATGGTCAAGTTTGTAGGTTCCGACTCGGCCGGCTTCCCACTCAAGCGGAAACAAGTCGCACAGGCCTGCTCACTTTGCCGGCGCCGCAAGGTTTGTCACACGTCGTTAGCTCTGGTCATATATTGACGATGTAAAAAAGAAGCGATGTGTACACGGCAAATCGGGACACCCTCCGGGCTCTGCGACAACTAAAGTCGCTAGTGATAAGGAGTCTCAGCCTACAACGGATCGGCATCCACAGAAAGCATTCAGCAATGGCAAATCGCCATCGGCGGTGCCGGCCACACAGGCTGAGATCACAGATACAGCAGGCCGCGTCTCCAGGTTTGTCGGTGACATGAACCCTGAATGCATGTTCATCGAAGTGACTAGTCCTCACTCGAGCCGGGACCAGTCTATCCGAGGAGGCGTGGGGGTATGGCAGTCTCGTGTGCCAGACAAACCTTGTTTGGCGAGTTCAGCAACCACGCAAGAATCAACGTCGAGCCGTACCACACAGGGCATTTTGAAGCGTCATATCCAGGTCTCCTGTCTCCCTTGTCGGCCGCCCGCCTCCGATTTTGTTGCTCTCCGTCGCATCTATGTCGATAAACTTGATCCCCTCTTCCCGGCTATCAGTCTCTACCTGGCGAGACCTCCTGAAGATGAGATAACATGGATTGTTTTACAACAGGTAGTGAGCCTCGCCGCGGCCTCGGAACCGGAAGCTGTACCTCACCTTCGACTACAAAATCGAGACGGTCTACTGGGCCGCAACGAATTTAGTACTGCGCTTTCCTCTGCTATACGGATAACAATCGATGCCGGGTTCATCGCGGATCGGGTAGCGGAGACCCGGATACTTCTAATCTTTTCACTGTACATGCAGCCTACGTGCCCTGAAGAAGCTGACCTCCCTGCACGTGCGTTCACCGACGCGGTGCATCAGATGCACACACTCGGCCTTCACTTGGCGGCGGATAAAGATAGAGATGATTTTCTCAGCACGCGATCGCTATTCTGTTGTCTGTGGGCCTTGGATAGAATCACTTCGTCCCTATACGGCCGGGCGCTTCTCATTCACGAGCGGGATATCGGATGGGATCTGGACGCCTGCATTGAGGCACAGGCTGCCACGTTCCGCTTGTTCCTGATGGTCGTGAGGTTACTCGATAGGGTCATAGACCTATATCGCCCGAAAAATTTGCTTATTCAGGAGGCGAAAGTCATTGAGTTGCCCATCTTCGAGCAGATGATCATCGATGCCGGTGCGACCAAAGTCCCAAGTGCATTCCTAGGTGAGCGTTTTTGGCTGTGCCGTTTTGAGTCGAGGAATATAATCGCTAATGAGTTGGCAGCCTCTTTGGAAGTCTTCTATCACTCAGTTTCCATACTCTCATGCCGACTCCCATCAGGCGGGATGGCGACTACCGGTATATTGCCACCTCCGGCAACCAATAGCCGCCGTTCCCTCTCCGCGGATCGCATAACATCCATCGTTAGCCAGGAGTATAACGAGCAAGTATCATACATGCCCATCATTCCCTACGGCGTGTCACTGTCGTTGAGCGTAGCATATCGAAAGATGCGATATAGTGATGTTCCCATGTTCAGGAACCGCGGCAAGCAGGATTTCCAGAAAAACACACAGCTCCTGAAGTCACTAGGAGATACATTCTGGACTGCCAAGGTGATGGCTGCCATGGCAGAGCAAGTACTTCAAGAGATGGACAAGGCCGTCGCTTCGCTTACCTCCCAAGTGTCTCAACCGGCTGACCCTTCGAGGAAAGCTGGCATACCTCCCGGTGGCGGCGTGGACCCAACTGTGGCAGTCCCAGAGGAACTCACCTACCAACCGCATGTGCGAGGAAACGTCGACTCATCGTTCTCAGGCGCCATTCCTGACCTGGACGTTTTCGGCCACCTGGATCCCACTTTCGATCTCGATGCCGTAGATGCCGCCCTGGAAGGAAATCTCGATCTTGGTGCCTCGTCTAATTGGTTCGACTGGCAAGGACTTTGGGCCTAAGGTAAACCAAGCGGTTACCTACCCCTTTGAGCGTGTTGTAGTCTCTCAAATTGTACACTCCAGACCTACGACGTAGGGGAGACGCACTGTGACTGGACCTTCACAGAAACTTCGATGCAGTACTAAATAAACGTTAATGAGTTTCGGGATCTTCGGCAGATCCCGAGCATCTTTACCCCTTCCCTGGAATCAAAGCCGAGTAGCTCAAGAAGTCGCTATGGAGGTGTATCTGAAGAAAGCCTCCCGGGGGCCACGGGACTCATGCTGGACAGCGTCGGCCCAAACGTGCGGATCAAGGCTGCGGGAGGAATCAGGACTGTCGACGAGTTTCTCTTTGCTATGTCCATCGGCGTCACACATGTAGCGGCCACAGCCACGCTGGCATTTCTGAAGAGGCTGCCAGGCGAGCAATCTGCCACGACTCTGTTGCGGTTCCAATTCCAGTTATAGGAGGCACTGTAGACACAAGGGGTAGCACTCATCGAGAGAATGGGAGTCCGGCACTTGGTGCGATTGTGCGGACACGGAGATATTTCCGTTGTATATATTTTGCTTGTATAGGGGAGCCTGCACGTCTAGTTGTCATGCCTTAGATAAAACCCATTTGAAAGTTACCCTAGGGTGGTCTTGGGTCAGGTCGAGATATAAGGGGAAGCAGGGTCCCTGTATTACCAACAAAAACTCACTTTAATTGGTTGGTTCCATGCATACTCCAACAGGAGCGGCGATATCCAACACATCCAGTCTCATAGCAACGTTTTCCTTCGCCATTGTTCTCGGTTCTCTTGGGCCGTAATTTCAGCCGCTCATGACACCCTCGAGGAAGGCTCCCGCAAATTCCATCTTGCCCAACAGCACACCTTTCATCCTCAAGATGTCGTATAATGTGGTGATGTGGAAATAGACGTTCGGCATCGTGTAGAATCGGAGGGTGTCCACCACCGTTAAATGACTCTGGCCGTCCCCTAACTTGGAAGCTACCACCGCGGATTCCTCGGCAGAGACCTTCTCAGCGCTGCTAACATCCGCCAACTGCTTGAGGGTTGTGTCGATCATCTCATACAGCTCCTCCAACGGGGTGGCCTCTTTGATCTGCACTACTGGAAGCGTGCTACCGGTGAGATAGTTGATAGCAAGCCTAGTGTGTTTGACAGTGATGGCGACTTGTGCCCAGAGAGGAAACATGGTTTCGTGGATTCTCCAGTTCACGAGTTCTCCAGAGGTGATCCCCTTCTCCGTGGCCCAGTCCGTACCCTTCTTAAGGAGGTGCAGCTCCGCCGGTAGGACCTTGGTCAGAATCGGAATGCTGCTGTCGTAGAGGGATAGCATGATGAGTTTGACGAACGCGTCGAGAGTTCAAGTCGTTCTATTCTTGATGGTGCGGTACTTCGTAATGTTCGGCGTAAGTGACCAACACCCGAATCAGATGTGATGACAACCTAGGTGGTATTTAAAGGAATTATAGTCACTTCCATATGGAGATGGAACCGGAGGTTCTCGCTGGATACCTTTTGGGACATTCTGCTTACAAAAGTTGGCTTACAAATTTCGACGGGCATGGGCGGTCGTAGGCAGCGACAATTTGGGGGAACAATACACTAGATGCTTAAATAGCCAATGCTCCTATTAGGAGTGTCCAACGGGTCCTCCAAGGACTGCTGAACAACGCATGTGTTAAGGCTATCTTTTGGTTTCATTATATACTTATACGTATTTAGCTTAGCGTGGTAAGACCTAGCGTTGCTGACAAATCCGGAACGTTATATTCCCCAGCATTGGCTTGCTGGATTCTAAGGGTGCAGTTTGGGCCCCTTCAGAACAAGCCCTTATTCTGAAGATATACAGGATTTTCCGGCAATGTATTATAGGGCTTGTACGCCAGATACGTTCAAGGCGTTGAATGCTTTACTGGTTCGTTTAATTCCACTTAATTTTCACTTATCGGCAACGCACTAAATTAACAGCTATTATTTTATTTTTTAAAAATAGTAAAAAAATAAAAAAATAAAAATAAAAAAATAAAATAAAATAAAAATAAAAATCTTTTTATAAAAGAAAGTCTTGCTAAATACACCGAACAAATTTCAGTTACGTAATAATGCTTTTTTGTTTATGTCGACCGCTATTAATTGTAATTTATCGAGCGAAAATTCGACAGTTGGTCTATGTAGGTGCTAGGGCGAGGGAATACTGTCAGCTAGCAGGGGGTGCTAAACATACCCCATATACGGAAAAGGTCCTTTTAATCGGAAGATATATGTCAGATAAGTAGCGCAATAAGTGCGCACTTATCAATCCAGTCTTTTGGTGCAGTGGCTACGCAACAATTAAGAGTCTCAGACATGCTCCACTAAGTGGAGTTCTACCGTCGCAGCTAATTAGCGCATGCAGCCCTGCACCTGACCACTTACCCAAAGGCTTCAAGTTCGATCCAAGCATAGAGTAACGGGCTATGGTTTAAATAGCTAATGTACTTTTAGCCAGAGCCATGTAATATAATTCTATATGGTACCATATATGACAGTTACTACCTGATCGCTAGCAACTAAGGGGGTATATCAGATAAGTAGCGTAATAAGTACGCACTTATTAATCCAGTCTTTTAATACAGTAGCTACGTAACAATTAAGAGTCTTATTCGCTTAATTCGCGTTATTATCAATTAATCAGCTGTTATTAAGACGATATAGGTTATATATTAATAGTAATTATTCGTATATTTTATTAATTATAATGATAACGGTATCGTTAACGTCCTCCGTTATCTATAACGGACCTAAGGATTAAAATCGCTTTAAAGGCGAATTTTAATCCAGAACGTATACGCTTAGTATTTGGCGTTATATTAATCCTAATTAAGATATTTTATGGCCCGTCGAACTTATAAAACCCGATATAACCTCGTATCTAAAAAGACAAATCCGCTATACGATACGAAACAATATACCAAGTAGCTTTTTAACTATATTTATATCCTCCGGAAAAACCGTCGAAGAAATCGATTATACGAACTATCCGATAAACACCTTTAAGATAATTACCGAAGGTAAATAAGTTTATATTCAGGATTTCGTAACGTACACTTACGAAAATCGGAAATACGAGACTTTTTATAAAAAAATTAACGATTTTACGAAATAAATTTTAAAATTAATATTTCCAGTAATTAAAAAAATAAATCTTTTCCTAGGAAAAAACTTACGGAAATAGTACGTTAGCTTAGCTAAATCCGGCAAAGTATACGATAGCAGGTTTTTAATTAATACGTAACGGGAATACCGTAAAAGGTTAAAGTAAGTTTCGAGGTTAGTAAAAAAGTTAAATAAATAAATTATAAAATGGTAAAAGGTTATAACTTAAGGATAATAATATAAGGTTTTAAAAACGAAAATACCGATCGTATAAGTTAACGATTTATATATAACACTAATTCTTATTGTCGGGATATAAATGACAACTTTTTAAAGAATAAAAAAAGTAAAAATCGAAAACGGTACGATTAGTTATTAGGAAATAACGGTTAACCTTTTCGATTATTAAACCATAACCTAGTTATCGTTTATATTACGAAATATTAAGGTAGTATTTCCGGCATTTTATAAAGCTTTTATAAACCTTTTTAATAAGGATAACTTTAATTAGGAAAAGGTTAAGGATACTAACCTTTAACTACGGGAAAGGACTTTAAAACGTAGGTCGAAACGAGGTAATTATAAAGGTTTATATTCGAACCGAAATATTAGTAAACGAAAACGTAAAAAGTTAAATGTTTAAGGTATACGTTATAAGGTTTGTTTAAGTTTTTATTATACGTTATCTTAATGCTATTATGTATTCCTTAATAAGGCCTTAATTATTTTCCGCTTTAATAACGAAATTTTAAAACTAGTTTATTAACGAATTAATTTTAATTAATTTTTAAAGGAAAAAGTTAATCGTTTATCGAAAAACATAAAAACAATAATTACCTAGGAAACCGATTAACTTTTAAAAAGAGTAAAACGAATCTTTATAAACTTTTTAATTATTAATTAAAACAATGCAACAAACGTTTCGTTTTACCCTTTAAAAAATTCGTCCATTTTAAATTTAAGATTTACGATATATATCTTCAACTTTATCAGCAAATTTTTAAACTATAAATTAACGATCCAAGGCGACGGAATGTACGCAAAGAACATTTTCGTCCCGATTAAAAAATACGGAAAAGTAAACATATTACTTTAAAACCTTAAAAGCCCGAAAGCGTTACATTTATACAACGTAACTTACTGCAAGGATTTCATATATAACTTAATATCTTTCTAACAGTTCCGAAAAAAAAAATACTAGTAGAATAACCGAGGAATTAACAACTTTATTCGAAATAAATATAATTAAATAGTTATTACGTTAATAAACAAGTTCGATTAATTTATTATCGAAAATATCAACGCGATAATTACTTACATAACCCTTATAACTTATAAACAAAACGTTAACTTATAAATAATAAAATTATTACGGACCGGTAACGGTACTATATAATATTTAAGATTAAGTTATCTAAGGCCTAAAATAATCGTTTAATTACAGTCCTATACAAAAGGAATTCGCTTAAAAAGTCTTATAATAATCGAATACTAAACATATAATAAGGCGAAGGCTAAAAGGCAAATACGCCACGAACCAAAAGAAAAAGCTTTCCGATTAAAACAAAAAATCGCTATCAATTTTATAAACTTCGAAAAAAACCTTAAAGGATATAAATACGTTATGTTCTTTACTAACAGGTACTTAGGCTTCATTTAAAATATATACCTTAAAAACTAAAAGTAAAATATATTAATTAACGCGTTCCGATATTTTTTAAAAATCCTAAAAAACCAGAATAAAATTTTTTTACAGGTAATCGAATACGACAACGAAATCTTAAAAAACTACCTACTTAAAGATATATTACAATCGCCTTTTTTTAATATCAAATTTAAACCCTTAATACCGTATACCTAGGCCTAGAACAAGGGTATAAAACGTTTAAAAGGTATAATTAAAAAAAAAACAACTATAATACGAAATGACGTTAAATTACCCTTATTTCTAATTATATATATCTTTAAAGTAACAGTATACTTATATAACCGTACCTTTAAATACGTACTTTTTTAACAAAGCCTATATAAGGTTTATTACATTTACCTGGCATATAAAAACGGTATTATAATACTTAATCGAAAACTTTAACAAACTTACTTACAAATATACGGCTATATAGCTTACGTTATAACAATTACCACCATAAAAAAAAAAACGGAAATTTTAAAAGCTAAATCTTAAAACATAGATTAACTTTTTTATTAATTACCGATTTACAAATATCTACGAAATTTAAAACCCGTTAATTAACAAAGTTATTACCATTCGAAATATATAGTTTAACGAAAAAATTACTTTTTTAAATAATATCAAAAACTTAAAAAACGATCTTTTCTACGTTACGGAAAACAAATTACAAAACTTACTACGATAAATAAAATTACCTAATCAGGCTTAAAGCCACTTATATATACATATTTAAAAAGAAAATAAAAACCTAAGCGAAATAATTTAACTACCGGTTAAATAAAAATAATAATTCCAAAATAACACAGATGTTAAAAACGTACGGAATAAGGAAAAATAAACTTATTCGTATAAAATTAATTACCTTTATATAACCGTTATATTCGAACCACTTTTATTCCCTAAACCATTACCACTACTAACGTTTACTTTAATAACTATTACGATTAATACGCTATTAAAAGGAATAAAAGTAATTTTAAATTCTTATTAAACTATTTAACCTAATGTAACAATAAAAGATAAAAGCACCTTACGGGTTATAAACGTAAACTCTCCGTATATTCCGTACCGAAATAATATTATTCGAAATAATTACAAAATATAAAAAACCGTCTTTAATACAAAACAATTAACTTACTTTATAAATACAATCGATAACCAGCCGGTAAACTGCGGAAATTTAAAAAAACTAATTACCCGAAATACGTATTACCCTAATTAAAAAAACTTCGATACTTTAATATATAAAAAAACACTTAAATTGCTAAACTAGGTACATAAACGTAATTTACTACCACCGTTACGAAACTATAAAAAACTAAATATACACCCGTTAAAAAAGATATTTCGTAAAGCCGAAAAAACTTACTTACAAAGTTATAAAAAAATACGATTTTAAAAAATAATTAATTAATCTTCTATTAAAAGGAAATAAGTTCTAAAGTACATATAAGTATACGTTTATAAATTTAATAAATATAGTTAATTACAAAAATATAAAATATATCTCGTTATACAAAGCAATTAACAACTAAAGAACGTATATAACAATATATACGCATCTACTCTAACTAAAAAATCGTTTAAAGCTTTAATTGCTATAACGGCTAGGTTCAACCTAAAGCTTAAATAATATAACGTTATTAACGCTTTCGTTAACGCTAACCTACTTTATAAAATATATATAAAAACGCCCTTAAGATATCCCTAACGTAAAAAAACTCTTTTAATTAAAAAAACTTTATATAACTTACGGAAGTTGCCATTATTATAACAAAAAGATTTTACCGGAACGCTTAAAAGATTAAAACTTAACCCCGTTCTTTATAAACCTTATTGTTTCATTTATTAAGGGGTGTTTATCTTTTTTTTTATAAACAATATCGTCACCGCATATTGTAAAAAAAACGAAAACCTTGTCGATTAATTAATTTAATAAATACGGAAACGGTATACCCTTATAAGGGGTAAGAACCTATAATAGTTTCTCGGCATCGAAATGATTAGAGATAAACCTAACAGGAAAATTTAGTTATTTTAATCCGACTTTATAAACAAATTGGTTAACTTAATCCTTAAAAAAAACCTAAATAACCTTTTAAAGATGCCCATAACTAACGTTAAGTTATTGCCGAATTTTAATTTGGCTTATTTAAGCTCTGTTAATAAATATTAAAAGAAAATCGGTTTTATTTTTTACGTAGCAATTAATACGTAACCCGATATATCCTTTATTATATCCTAACTTGCCTGTTTTAACCTGAACTTTAACGACGTATATTACAAAGCTGCTAATCGAATTATATTATACCTAATCGGGATTAAAACGTTAACGTTATAGTTCGGAGGCGAAGATTCGTTAAATACCTAGAATAACGCCTTTTTCGCAAATAATACGATTAATCGAAAAAGTTTCTAAGCTTACGTTATAAAGTTATTTAAAGAAGTAATAAGATAACGGGCAAATAAGCAAAATATAGTAATTATTTTTACAACCGAAACGGAATTGCTATTTCTTACGCAAGCTGTAAAAAAAGCCTTATTTAACTTTCGATTAATTAAAAAGCTGGGAGTTACCCTAGATATTAAACCGTTAAATATGTGGTATAATAATTAACAAACCATATGGTTTATTAACGCCGACGTCGCCCTATTACAGATAAAGCTGCGGTACGTAAATATATATAATTATTAGTTACGAAAAGCCGTAAAAAAGGACTTGATTAAAGTAAACTATATACCTACGGGCGATATACTGGTTAATAGATTAATTAAAACCCTGTTACGCGAATTATTTAGGTACTTTAAAAAGTAGCTAGAACTGGTAGATATTACGGAAGCTTTTAAGCGACGGAAAAACACCCTGCGAGTAATTTTAAAGAAGGAATTAGCTGATTAAAAGGATTTAATTACCGGAGAAAAGGTCGAATAGAAAACTGTAGCTTTAGGAAGTGATAATAAATAACGATTAACGCTATAAATGCTTTAGGGCGTTAAGGGGGTATATTAGCTAGCAGGGGGTGTTAAATGTACCTTATATATAGAAAAGGTCCGTTTAATCGGAAGATATATGTTTCGTTGCTAGGCTATATAAAAGCTGTACGTATACGAAAAACATACGTAAGTTAGCCGAATATAATAACATAACTAATGTCCCTTATATCTGATAATATATGTTCTATTACTAGGCTATATAAAAGCTGTACGCGTATAAGAAATATACGTAAATTAAGTTAATAAAACAATATAATTAATATCCCTTATATTTAATAATTAAAAATCTTATTTATTTAATTCGTATTATTATTAATTAATTAACTGTTATTAAAAGGATATAAACTGTATATTAATAATAATAATTCGTATATTTTATTAATTGTAATAATATCGGTATTATTAACGTTTTTCGTTATTTATAAAGAATTTAAAAACTGGGATTATTTTAAAACCGAATTTTAATTTAAAACGTACGCGTTTGGTATTTAACGTTATATCGATCTTAATTAAAATATTTTATAACTTATCGAATTTATAAAACCCGATATAATTTCGTATTTAAAAAAACGAATCCGTTATACGATATAAAATAATATACTAAATAATTTTTTAACCATATTTATATCCTCCGGAGAAACCGTCGAAAAAATCGATTATACGAATTATCCGATAAATACCTTTAAGATAATTACTAAAAGTAGATAAACCTATATTTAAAACTTTGCAACGTATATTTACGAAAATCGGAAATACGAGATTTTTTATAAAAAAATTAACGATTTTATAAAATAAATCCTAGAGTCGGTATTTTTAACGATTAAAAAAACGAATTTTCTTTTAGAAAAAAACTTATAAAAATAATATGCCAGTTTAATTAAATCCGGCAAAATATACGATAGCAAGTTTTTAATTAATATATAACAAAAATACTGCGAAAAATTAAAGCAAACTTCGAAATTAACAAAAAAATTAAACGAATAAATTATAAAGTAATAAAAGGTTATAGTTTAAAAATAACGATATAAGGTCTTAAAAACGAAAATACCAATCGTATAGGTTAACGATTTATATATAGTATTAATTTTTATTATCGAAATATAAATAACGACTTTTTAAAGAATAAAAAAAGCTAAAATCGAAAACGGTACGATTAATTACTAAAAAATAACGGCTAACTTTTTTAATTATTAAATTATACCTTAGATACCGTTTATATTACGAAATATTAAAATAACGTTTTCGGTATTTCATGGAGTTTTTATAAACCTTTTTAATAAGGATAACCTTAATTAAAAAAAAAGCTAAGAATATTAACTTTTAATTACGGAAAAGGATTCCAGAACGTAGGTCGGAACGGGATGGTCGTAGGGGTTTATATTCGGACCGAAATATTAACAAACGAAAACGCGAAAAGTTAAATATTTAAGGTATATATTATAAAGCTTATTTAAGTTTTTATTATATATTATTTTAATGTTATTATACATTTTTTAATAAAGCCTTAATTATTTTTTACTTTAGTAACGAAATTTTAAACTTAATTTATTAACGAATTAATTTTAATTAATCCTTAAACGAAAAAATTAATCGTTTATCGAAAAATATAAAAAAGATAATTACTTAAGAAACCGATTAATTTTTAGAAAAAGTAAGATAAATTTTTATAAGCTTTTTAACTATTAATTAAAATAATATAATAAACGTTTCGTTTTACCTGTTAAAAAACTTATCCATTTTAAATTTAAAATTTATAATATATATTTTTAATTTTATTAGTAAATTCCTAAATTATAAATTAACGATCTAAGGCGACGGAATGTACGTAAAGAATAATTTCGTTCCGATTAAAGAATACGGAAAAGTAAATATATTATTTTAAAACCTTAAGGGCCCGAAAACGTTGCGTTTATATAACGTGGCTTATTACGAAAACTTCGTATATAACCTGGTAACTTTCCGGCAGCTTCGAAAAAAAAAGTATTAGTAAAGTAACCGAGAAATTAATAACTTTATTCGAAATAAGTATAATTAAATGGTTATTACGTTAATAAATAAATTCGATAAATTTATTATCGAAAATATTAACGTAATAATTATTTACGTAACTTTTGTAATTTATAAACGAAACGTTAACTTATAAATAACAAAATTATTATAAATTAGTAACGACATTATGTAATATTTAAGATTAAATTATTTAAGGCCCGTAATAATTATTTAATTATAGTTTTATACAAAAAGAATCCGTTTAAAGGGTTTTATAATAGTTAAATGTTAAATATATAACAAAGCGAAAGCTAGGAGGTAAATATACCGCAAACCGAGGAAAGAAGTTTCCCGATTAAAAAAAAAATCGTTATCGATTTTATAAATTTCGAAAATTTTTTTAAAAAATATAGATACGTTATATTCGTTACCGATAGGTACTTAGGTTTTATTTAAGATATATATTTTAAAAACCGAGAGTAAAATATATTAATTAATATATTTCGATATTTCTTAAAAGTTTTAAAAAATTAGGATAAAGTTTTTTTATAAATAATCGAATATAATAACGAAATTTTAAAAAATTATTTATTTAAAAATATATTATAATTATTTTTTTTAATATTAAACTTAAACTTTTAATACCGTATACCTAGGCTTAAAACGGGGGTGCAAAGCGTTTAAAAGGTATAATTAAAAAGAAAGCGATTACGATACGAAATAATGTTAAGTTACTTTCGTTTTTAATTATGTATATTTTTAAAGTAATAATATATTTATATAACCGTACTTTTAAATATGTATTTTTTTGGTAAAGTTTATACGAAGTTTATTATATTTATTTAATATATAAAAACGGTATTATAGTATTTAATTAAAAGCTTTAATAAGCTTATTTATAAGTATACGATTATAGAGTTTATGTTATAATAATTACCATTATAAAAAAAACGGAAATTTTAAAAGTTAAATTTTAAAACATAGATTAGTTTTTTTGTTAATTATTAATTTACGAATATTTACGAAATTTAAAACCCGTTAATTAATAAAGTTGTTATTATTCGAAAAGTATAGTTTAACGAAAAAGTTACTTTTTTAAGTAATATTAAAAACTTAAAAAATAATTTTTTTTATATTACGGAAAATAAATTATAAAACTTACTGCAATAAGTAAAGTTACTTAATTAAGCCTAAAATTACCTATATATATATATTTAAAAAAAGGATAAAAATTTAAACGGAATAATTTAATTACCGGTTAAATAAAAGGGGTAGTTTTAAAATAATATAGGCGTTAAAAACGTACGAGATAAAAAAAAAATAAACCTGTTTATATAAAACTAATTACTTTTATATGCAAGGTAAAGTGCTATTAAGGTATCTAGCTATATATATATGTTAGCTAGCAAGGGGTGCTAAACGCACCCTAAATACGGAAAGGGTCCTTTTAATCGGAAGATATATATTCCGTTACTAGGTTACAGAAAAGCTGTACGCGTACGAAAAACATACGCAAGTTAGCCTAATACAACAATACAACTAATATCCCTTATATCTAACAATTAAAAATCTTATTCGCTTAATTCGCGTTATTATTAATTAATTAACTATTATTAAAACGATATAGGCTATATATCAATAAAAACCATTAGTATATTTTATTAATTACAATAATAACGGTATCGTTAACGTTTTCCGTTATTTATAACGGACTTAAGAACTAAAACCATTTTAAAGGCGAATTCCAGGCTAAAACGTACGCTTTCGATATATAGAATTATATCGATCTTAATTAATTACTTTCATGGTTTATTAAATTAATAAAACCTAATATAACTTTATATCCGAAACGACGAATCCGTTATACGATACGAATTAATACCCTAAACGGCTCCTTAATTATATTTACATCCTCCGGAAAAACTTACAAAAAAATCGATTATACCAGCTATTTAACGAATACCTTTAAAATAACGACCGAAAACAAATAAACTTACAATCAGGATTTTACGGCATATACTTATAAAGATCGCAAATACGATACTTTCCGAAAAAGCAACAACGACCTTATAAAATAAATTCTGAAATTAATATCTTTAGCAATTAAAAAGATAAATTTTTTTCCAGGAAAAAACTTACGGAAATAATACGCCAAACTGGTTAAATCCGGTAAGGTGTACGATAATAAGTTCCTAATTAATACTTAACAAAAATACCGCAAAAAGCTAAAATAAATTTCGAAATCGGCAAAGAAACTAAATAAATAAATCGTAAAGTAACAAAAGATTATAACCCAAAAATAACAACATGGAATTTCAAAGACGAAAACAACGATCGTATAGGTAAACAACCTATATACAGTACTGGTTTTTATTATAGGAATTTAAACAACCATTTTCCAGATAATAAAGAAATCTAAAATTAATAACGGTACGATTAATTATTAAAAAATAACGGCTAACTTTCTAAATTACTGGACCATAACTTATTTACAACCTATATCGAAAAATATTAAAATAATATTTCCGACCTTTTAGGAAATACCCGCAAACCTTTTTAATTAAAATAATCCTAATTAAGAAAAAATTAAAAATAACTTTTAACCGCGAAAAAAGACTCTAAGGTATAGGTTAAAACGAGGAAATCGTAGAAGTTCTTATTCGGACCGAAACAGTAATAAGCGAAAGCGTTAAAAGTCGGATATATAAGGAACCCGTTATAAAACGTACTTAAGCTTTTTTTACAGGCTTTCCTAATATTATTACATATTCCCCAGCAGAATTTCGGCAAATTTCCGCTTTAACGACAGGATAATAATATATATGTAAGGCCGGATATCCTTTAATTAATTTTTAAAGGAAAAAATTAACCGCCTATCGAAAAACATAAAAAGGATAATTACCCAGGAAATAAATTAATTCTTAAAGGAAATAAAACGGGTCCTAGCGTACTTTTTAATCTCTAATTAACGTAATATAATAAACGTCGTATTTTACCCTTTAAAAAATTTATTTATTTTAGATTTAAGGTTTACAATATATATCTTTAATTTTATTAGCAAGTTCTTAAATTTTAAACAAACCGTATAAGGCGACAGGGTATACACGGGTAACAACTTCGTTCCGATTAAAAAATACGGAAAGGTTAACGTAATATTTCGAAACCCTAGCGGTACGAAAACGTTACGTTTATACGATATAGCTTACTGCAAAAGCTTTATATATAACCTAATATCTTTCCGGTAGTTCCGGAAAAAAAGGTACTAATAAAACAACCGAAAAATTAACAATTTTATCCGAAATAAATATAATCAGGTAATTACTACGCTAATAAACAAATTTAATTAATTCGTTATCGAAAATATTAATATAACAACTATTTATACAGCTTTAGTAATTTACAAATATAACGTTAATTCGTATATAACAAAACTATTACGGACCGGTAACGGTACTATATAACACCTAAAACTAAAATATCCTAGGCCCGAAATAATCGCCCAGTTACAATCCTATATAAAAGAAGTATACCTAAAAGGTCCTATAATAATCGAATACTAAATATATAACAAAGCGAAAGCTAAAAAGCAAATACGCCGCAAACTAAGGGAAAAAACTTCCCGATCAAAACAGAAAATCGCCATCAACTTCATAAACTTCGAAAAAAACCCTAAAAAATATAAATACGTTATATTTACGACTAACAGGTACTTAAGCTTTATTTAGGATATTTATTTTAAAAACCGAAAACAGGATATACTAATTATAATATTTAAACATTTTTTAAAAATCCTAAGGAACCAGGATAAGGTTTTTCCATAGGTAATCGAATACGATAACGAAATCTTGAAAAATTACTAACTTCGAAATATATTACAATCGCCTCCTTTAAATATTAAACTTAAACCCTTAATACCGTATACCCAGGCCTAGAACGGGGGTATAAAACGTTTAAAAGGTATAATTAAAAAAAAAGCAATTATAATACGAAATAGCATTAAATTACTTTCGTTCTTAATTATATATATTTTTAAAACAATAGTATATTTATATAACCGTACCCTTAAATATATACTTTTTTAATAAAGCCTATATAAGGTTTACTATATTTACCTAACGTATAAAAACGGTATTATAATATTTAATCGAAAACTTTAATAAACCTATATAAAAATATATAACTATATAACCTATGCTATAATAATTACAACTATGAAAAAAAAAATAAAGATTTTAAAAGCTAAATCCTAAAATATAAATTAACTTTTTAATTAGTTACCGATTTATAAATATTTACAAAATATAAAATCCGTTAATTAATAAGGTTATTACTATTTAAAACGTATAATTTAACGAAAAAGCCACCTTTTTAAGTAATATCAAAAATTTAAAAGATAACCTTTTATACGTAAAAAAAAAAAAAACTACAAAAGTTATTCCGATAAGTAAAAATACCTAATTAAAATAATAATTATCTAATTTATATATAAAAAAAAGATAAAAACTTAAACGGAATAATTCAATTACCGGCTAAACAGAAAAAATAATTCCAAAAAAGTATTAACGTAAAAAACATACGGAATAAAAAAAAAAAAAATAAACCTATTCGCAAAGGTTTAATTACCCTTATATAACCGCTATATTTAAATTATTTCCGTCCTTTAAATTATTACCGTTACCAATATCTGCCCTAATAATTATTACGATTATTACGCTAACGAAAAAAATAAAAATAACCCTAAGTTTTTTTTATATTATTTAACCCAGAATAACGGTAAAAAACGAAAGCATTTTACAGGTAATAAGCGTAAACCCCTTATATATTCCGTACCAAAAAAATATTATCCGAAACAAATATAAAGTATAAAAAGCTGTATTTAATACAAAACGTTTAACCCCTTTTATAAATATATACGATAACCGGCCGGTAAATTATAAAAGTTTAAGGAAATTAATTATCCGAAATACGCGTTATTTTAATCGGAAAAATAATAATACCTTAACATATAAAAAAATATTAAAATCGCAAAACCGGGTATATAAGCGTAATTTACCGCCATTACCGTAAAGCCATAAAAAGTTAAATATATACCCGTTAAGGGAAATATTTCGTAAAACCGAAAAAACTTACTTACAAAATTATAAAAAAATACAATTTTAAAAAATAATTAATTAATTTTCTGCTAAAAGAAAACAAGTTTTAAAATACATATAAATATACGTTTACAAATTTAATAAATATAATTAATTGCAAAAATACAAAGCACGTTTCGTTATATAAAGTAATTAACAACTAAAAAACGTATATAATAATATATACGCATTTATTTTAACTAAAAAATCGTTTAAAACTTTAATCGTTATAACGGCTAAGTTCGATTTAAAACTTAAATAATATAACGTTATTAACGTTTTCGTTAACGCCAACTTACCTTACGAAATATATATAAAAACGCCCCTAAGGTATCCTTAACGTAAAAAAACTTTTTTAATTAAAAAGGCTTTATATAACTTACGGAAGTCGCCGTTATTATAGCAAAAAGATTTTACCGAGATACTTAAAAAATTAAAATTTAATCCCGTTTCTTATAAACTTTATTATTTTATTCGTTAAAGGGTGTTTATCTTTTTTTTCGTAAATAATATCGTTATAATATATCGCAAAAAAAATCAAAACCTCGTTGATCAGTTAATTTAACAAATTCGGAAACAATATACCCTTACAAAAAATAAAAACCTACAGTAATTCCTTGGTATCGAAATAATTAAAAATAAACCTAATAAAAAAAATCTAATTATCTTAATTTAACTTTATAAATAAACTAGCTAACTTAATCCTTAAAAAAAACCTAAATAACCTCCCAAAAACGTTTATAATTAACATTAAACTATTACTAAATTTTAATCTAACTTATCCAAACTTTATTAATAAATACCAAAAAAAAATCGATTCCATTTTTTACGTAACAATTAATACGTAACCCGATATATTCTTTACCGTATCCTAATTTACCCGTTTTAATTTAAACCTTAACGACATATATTATAAAGCTACTAATCGAATTATACTATATCTAATCGGAACTAAAACGTTAACGTTATAATTCGAAAACGAAAATTCGTTAAATACTTAAAACAACGCCTTTTTTACGGATAATACGGTCGATCGAAAAAATTCCCAAACTTACGTTATAAAACTATTTGGAAAAATAATAAAATAACGGGCGAACAAACAAAACACAGTAACTACTTTTACAACAAAAACGAAATTATTATCCCTTACGTAAACTGCAAAAAAAACGTTATTCAACTTTCGATTAATCAAAAAACTAAAAATCACCCTAAATACTAAACCGCTAAATATATAATATAATAATTAACAAATTATACGGCTTATTAACGCCAACGTCGCCCTATTACAAATAAAACTACGGCATATAAATATATATAATTATTAACTACAAAAAACCGTAAAAAAAAACTTAATTAAAATAAACTATACGTTTACAGACGACATACTAGCTAATAAACTAACTAAAACCCTATTACGCGAACCGTTTAAACATTTTAAAAAGCAGCTAAAATTAATAAATATTACGGAAACCTTTAAATAACGGAAAAACACTCTATAAGTAATTTTAAAAAAGGAATTAACTAATTAAAAGGATTTAATCGCCGGAAAAAAAGTCGAATAAAAAACTATAGCTCTAAGAAGTAATAATAAATAACGATTAACGCCATAAATACTTTAAAACGTTAAAGGGGTATGTCAACTAACAAAAGGTATTAAACGCACCTTAAATACGGAAAAGGTCCTTTTAATCGGAAAATATATATTCTATTACTAAGTTACAGAAAAGCTATACGCGTACGAGAAATATACGTAAATTAACCTAATACAACAATACAACTGATATCCCCTATATCTAACAACATACATACAGGGAGCTGATCTATTTATTAAATACATGCACAAACTGGTTTTATAAACACAACCGGGAAGCACCCCTTAAAAACCGTCTTTTTTTAATTAAAGGCCGGAAAAACGTAATACGGATTATGTAATACGGCAACTAACGGTAAAATATACCCGATTAATTAATTGGTTCTTATCGCCCCTAATCGTAACTAATTCCCAAAATTAATTACCCCTTAATTGTCGCCGATACGGTAACAGGGCCGAAACCCCAATTAATTTAGCTCCTTCTAGGCTGGCGTTACCTAAAGGAACGGTGGCCTAAGCTAGATTTAAACCAGTTATCTTTTAAGATTAACCGAAATAAAGTGCCTAAGTCTGTCGCAATTAAAAGAGACACCCAGGCTCGCAACTACTAAGCCATTAAGCCGATTACCTTTATATAATTATTATATTCGAATTATTTCCGTCCTTTAAACTATTACCGTTATTAACGTTTATTTTAATAATTATTATAATTAATACGTTAACGGAAAAAATAAAAGTAACTTTAAGTTTTTATTAAATTATTTAACCTAATATAACCGTAAAAAACGAAAATACTTTACGGATTATAAACGTAAACTTCCCGTATATTCCGTACCGAGATAATATTATTCGAAACGATTACAGGATATAAAAAACCGCTTTTAATACAGGTCGGTTAATTTACTTTATAAATATAATCGATAACCGGCTAGTAAGTTACGGAAATTTAAAAAAACTAATTACCCGAAATACGCGTTACCCTAATCGGAAAAGTTTTAATACCTTACTATATAAAAAAATACTTAAATCGTTAAACCAGGTATATAGGCGTAACCTACCGTTATTACCGCGAAGCTATAAAAAGCTAAATATATACCTGCTAAAGGAAATATTTTGTAAAGCCGAAAAAGCTTATTTGCAAAATTATAAGGAAATATAATTTTAGGAAATAATTAATTAATTTTCTGTTAAAAGAAAATAAGTTTTAAAGTATATATAAATATATATATATAAATTTAATAAATATAATTAATTGTAGAAATATAAGGTACGTCTTGTTATATAAAGCAATTAATAGCTTAAAAACATTTATAATAATACATATATATTTACTTTAATTAAAAAGTTATTTAAAAGGTTAATCGTTATAGTAGTTAAATTTAACTTAAAGCTTAAATAATATAACGTTGTTAACGTTTTCGTTAACGTTAACCTATTTTACGAAATATATATAAAAACGCCTTTAAAGTATCTTTAACGTAAAAAAACTTTCCTAATTAAAAAGGTTTTATATAGCTTAAAGGAATTACTATTATTATAACAGAAAGATTTTACCGGAACGTTTAAAAAATTAGCACTTAGCCCCGTTCCTTATAAACCTTATTATTTCATTTGTTAAAAAGTGCTTATTTTTTTTTTCGTAAACGATATCGTTACAGTATATCATAAAAAAAATCAAGATTTCGTCGATTAGTTAATTTAATAAATTTAAAAACGGTATACCTTTACAAAGGATAAGGATTTATAATAATTTCTCGGTATCGAAATAATTAAAAACAGGCTTAATAGGAAAATCTAATTATTTTAATCCGATTTTATAAATAAGCTGGTTAACTTAATTTTTTAAAAAAATTTAAATACCCTTTTAAATACGTTAATAACAAACGTTAGATTAATACCGAATTCTAATTTGGCCTATCCAGGCTTTATTAACAAATATCAAAAAAAAAATCGGTTTTATTTTATACGTAACAGTTAATACGCGACTCGATATATCTTTTACCGTATTCCGATTTACCCGTTTTAACCTAAACCTTAACGATATATATTACAAAACCGTTAATCGAATTATATTATACTTAATCGGGACCAAAACGTTAATATTACAGTTCGGAGGCGAAAATTCGTTAAATATCTAAAATAACGTTTTTTTTGCGGATAATATAATCGATCGAAAAATTCCTAAATTTACGTTATAAAGTTATTTAAAAAAATAATAAAATAATAAACGAATAAATAAAACATAATAACTACTTTTATAACCGAAACGGAATTACTGTCCCTTACGCAGGTTATAAAAAAAACCTTATTTAACTCTTAATTAATTAAAAAGCTGGAAATTACCCTAAATACTAAACCGCTAAATATATAATATAACAATTAACAGATTATACGGTTTGTTAACGCCGACGTCGCCCTGTTATAAACGAAGTTACAGTACGTAAATATATATAATTACTGGTTACGAAAAACTGCAAAAAAGGATTTAATTAAAATAAATTATACGCTTACGGGCGATATGTTAATTAATAAACTAATTAAAGCCCTATTACGCAAACCGTTTAAGTATTTTAAAAAATAATTAAAACTAATAAATATTACGGAAACCCTTAAGCGGCGGAAGAATACCCTGCAAATAATTTTAAAGGAGGAATTAACTAATTAAAAGGATTTAATCGCCGGAAAAAAGGTTAAATGGAAAGCTGTAGCTCTAGGAAGTAGTAATAAGTAACAATTAACGCTATAAATATTTCAAGGCGTTAAAAGGGTATATCAGTTAGCAGGGGGTATTAAACGTACCCTATATACGGAAAAGGTCCTTTTAATCGAAAGATATATATTCCGTTACTAGGCTATATAAAAGCTGTATACATATAAAAAACATACGCAAATTAGCCTAATAAAACAATACAACTAATATCCCCTATATTTAACAAATACCTACCTATGCGTTTTTTACCTATTAACTTATATAAACCTATAAATATTTCGACCTACCTATTTATATATATACTAAGTCGATAACGACATCGATAATTATGTCGATATTTATATCGTTATATATAACGATAATTTTTTCCGATTTTATTTTAATGTTTATCGGAAAATTAAAATTACTTAAAGTTTACTCACATTTAACGTGGGTAGAAATAGGTGACCTACGGGTACCCATTCTCTCGCCTTAGTAAGTGTAGTTCGGAAATTTTCAGCATTGCTTGCTAATAACCTTTTCGACAGCAATAGTATAGAGGTCGGAAATTTCGACGAAATCTGTCAGCTAATAGGGGGTGCTAAACGCACCCCATATACGGAAGGGCTCCCTCTGATTGGAAGATACATGTTCCGTTAATAGGCTATATTAAATTTATACGCATATAAGAGATATCCGTAATTAGCCGAATAAAAGACTATAATAAATATTTTTTATGTTTAATAATTAAAAGTTTTATTCGTGTAATTTACGTTATTATTAAAATAATATAATTATATATTAATAATAATTATTTGTAAATGTTATTAATTATAATAATAACGAATTTAAAGCTTAAAATCGTTTTAAAGGGAAATTTTAAGGTAAAAGATTTTTTTTTAATATATAGGATTATATCGATTTTAATTAGTTATATTTATAATTTATTAAATTAATAAGGCTTAATATAAATTCATATCCGAAAAAATAATTTTGTTATTAAACGTATAATAATGGTTTATTTTTTTAAATTTTTTTATTATATTGAAAAATTAATTATACGAATTAATTAACAAATATTTTCGAAATAACGACCGAAAATAAGTAAGCTTATAATTAAAACTTTACGGTAACGTATTACACAAGCTCGCGAGCTATATAAGCTCGTGAGCCGTTTTTTAACACCTTGTAACAACTAATCTAAATAACTTAACTATAACATATCTATTTGGTTCAAATCGACCGTATTCTTTGTCGCCGACCGTATATATAGCTTTTTACCAAATGTACGTATTGTATAAGGTTTGTTGCGGACGTATATTGCCATTCCCCTTGTATTAATCCGTATACGACCAACAACCTATAACAGCTATTAACAATAATTCTTTACCGCCACCTTTTTGCCGGCCAAAAAAAACTTATTTATCGTATATAATAAATATTCTTATTAATTGGAATTCTTTATTTTAATACGTAAAGTCGAATTATTACTCTAACAAATCTTATAATACCGCAATACGCGTTTCGACGCGCCCTATAATAAGCCTTACAGCCTTGCCCCGTAACCTTGCAACGCGCCCTTTAACGCGCTTTCCAACCAACGTATTTTGCAAATATCTTCCATGTATTAAAGCCGTATTAAAAGCATTTACGTATACGGGTTAGGAATTCGATCGGTAATCGTTTTTTTATCGGTCGACTTTAATACTTTCGAAATAGGGGTAATATTAACCTAAACGCGTTCGGAATTAATTAATCGCATACAGATTAACAAAAAGGGAATGGCAATATACGTCCGTAACAAGCTTTATACAATACGTACATTTAGTAAAAAGCTATATATACGGTCGGCGACAAAGAATACGGTCGATTTAAATTAAATAAATATGTTGTAATTAAGTTATTTGGATTAGTTGTTACAAGGTGCTAAAAAACGGCTCGCAAGCTTATATAGCTCGCGAGCTTGTGTAATACGTTATATAATTATAAAAATTAAAAGTATGATATTTTTCGAAAATAATATTAATAATTTTAGGAAATAATTTCTAAAATTAATATTTTTAATAATTAAATAAATACTTTATAAATAAGAATTTATGAAAAAAATACGTTAAGTTAGTTTAATCCGGTAAAATGTACGATAATAAATTTTTAATTAATATTTAACGAAAATACCGCGAAAAGTTAAAGTAAGTTCCGTAATCGGCAGAGAAATTAAACGAATAAATCGTAAAATAATAAAAAGATTTGCTATTTCTGCAGTAAGCCTTTTGCTATTTCTGCAATGGCCCCACTTCTACGTAATATACACCTGGCATATCCGCCAGTTCGCACCTAATTTTTCCCTTAGAGACCCCTTTATATAAAACACCCTAATTTTTAATTAATTTATTAAGGCGCATTCTTATTAACAAAATTTGCAATAAACTTTAACTATATTACAACAATATTCCCTAGAACTAACGCATTTTAAAACGTTCCAATACCTTTATAACCTTATATAACAGCTAATTATCATTAATCGTATCAGCTACAACTAAGTTAAGTACTTATACGCCTAGCTCCAGCTCGAAATAACCTATTACGTATTAAAAACAATGCGTAACAGCAACGAGTTTTTGTTGACGGCGTCTAAGGTCCAAGGCAGCCGTGGCGCTTAAGGTTATCGCCACCCTAGGTGCTATAGACAGCGCGGGCGCCGATGAAGCTGTAAATACTGTTAACGGTATTGTTATTATTGTTATTGTTGCTACTGCTGCGAAAATTTAAAAAAATTAAAGAAAATTAAGAAGTTATAATTATAGTTACAATTACAGCTGCAGTTGCGCCTATATATAATTATATTGCCAGGTGGCGGCGGTAAAGCAGGTGGTAGCAGGTGTAAAAAGTGGGACCACTGCAGAAATAGTAAAAAGTTTACTGCAGAAATAGCAAATCTTAAAATAAAAAGTTCTAGTTTAAAAATAATAATAATAAATTTTAAAGACGAAAACGATAATCGTATAGGTTAACGATTTATATATAGTATTAATTCTTATAATCGGGATTTAAATAATTATTTTTTAAATAATAAAAAGGTCGAAATCGACGATAATATAATTAATTATTAAAAAATAACGATGAATCTTTTTATATTATTAAAATATAACTTGTTTATAATTTATACCGAAAAACGTTAAAGTAACGTTTTTAACTTTCTACAAGATATTTACGGATTCTTTAATTATAACGATTTTAATTATAAACAATTAAAGATATTAACTTTTAGTTATAAAGAAGGATATTAAGTTATAAGTTAAAATAAAGTAATCGTAAAAGTTTTATTCGGACCGAAATAATAGTAAGTAAAAGCGTTAAAAGTTAGATATATAAGAAATCCGTTATAAAGCGTATTTAAGTTTTTATTATAAACTTTTTTAATAAAATTTCGGTAAATTTCCGTTCTAAAGATAAGATAAGTTTTAACGTATATTTTGATTTTTACTTAACGTAATATGCAAGGTCGTTAGGTTCAAGCCGTATTATCTAGGCTGAGCTAAAGATACGAAGTAATTACACTAATAATTAACACGATAGATATTCTACCCAGTATCTTCGAACACGATAACTATTAATAGTTTTCACGGTGAACTTAACGTAATATAATAAACGTTACGTTTTATTTTTTAAGAAATTTGTTTATTTTAAATTTTAAATTTACAATATATATTTTTAATTTTATTAACGTAGTACACAAGCGAACGGACCGCACAAGCGAGCGGACCGTTCGGACCCACATAATAAAATCGAATCTTTGAAAATTTATAACTTTACCAAACCTTGATAAAAATTAATAAAACATTATATATCCCTTTTTAAATTGAAGAATAACGTACTAGAAAATTCGGAAAAATCCCAGGCCTAAATTACGTAAGCTATATATAAAAGTGTATTTTTTACTAGTAGATACGACCCGCTTTTTTATATCTCCGTAAATTAATTTTTTTAAAAATAGAAAAAAATATTACATTATAATTTGAATTTGTTTATTACGCTATATCAAATTTGACATTATTTAACAAAGGTTTCGTTATGTTATTTAAGCATATATTATTTAAGTTTTTTATCTTAAAAATATTATATAAAAATTTATATCTTTACGAAAATAAATCCAATTAATTTTATATTTCATATACAGTTAAGATATGTATCAATAATGAACCTGATAAAGTTGCATCGAAATCTATGTTAAATTCGTAAAGTTATAGCTGTTTAAATAAAAAGTGGAGCGAATTTGATCCGCTCGCTAGTTTAGTCCGTTCGCTTGTGTACTACGTTAATGAAAATTTAAATTATAAAATAACGATTTAAAATAATAGTATATACGTAGGAAATAATTTTATTTTAATTAAAAAGTACCAAGATATAAACGAGTTACTTTAAAGTTTTAACGGTTTAAAAATGTTACGTTTATATAACGTAATTTATTACGAAAATTTTATATATAATTTAGTATTTTTTTAATAAGTTTGAAAAAAAAAAGAACATTAATAAAATAACGAAAAAATTAATAATTTTATTCGAAATAAATATAATTAAGTAATTATTATATTACTAAAATATTTATATAACGGTTATTTATATAACTTTTATAATTTATAAGCGAAAGGTTAATTTATAAATAGTAAGATTATTATAAACCGGTAATAGTATTATAAAATATTTAAAATTAAGTTATTTAAAATTTAAAGTAATCGTTTAGTTATAGTTTTATTAAAAAATATTTAAAGGCTTTTTTAATAATTATATATTCAATATATAGTAGAATGAAAGTTAAAACATAAATATATTATAAGATTAAAAAAAATTTATAATTAAGTTAAAAAATTATTATTAATTTTATAAATTTCGAAAAAAAAAACCCTTTTAAGAAAATATAAATAGGTTATATTTATTATTAATAGGTATTTAAGTTTTATTTGAGATATTTATTTTAAAAGCCGAAAATAAACTTTATTAGTTATAATGTTTAAATATTTCCTAGGAAATTTAAAAAATTAAGATAAGGTTTTTTTAAAGGTAATCGAATATTATAACGAAATTTTTAAAAAAAAATTATTAATTTCGAAATATATTTTAATTGGTTTTTTTTATTAAATTTAAAACGGGGGTATAAAATATTTAAAGGGTGTAATTAAAAAGAAAGTAATTATAATATAAAATAATATTAAATTATTTTCGTTTTTAATTAACGTATTATATAAACGAACGGCCTAAATAAGCGAGCGAACCGTTTTTTTAGCATTTTACGATAACGAACTGAAATTAATTAATTATAACGTAATAAATTAATTTAAACTAATTAAATTCCTTATCGTTAAACGTCTTTATAACCTCCTTGTAAATACGCGTATTATATTCGGGTTTATTATAAATATTATATTTCTATTTTTCGGTTAAATATTTTTTATAACGATTACTTTTAATCTTTATTAGCTATAATTTCTTAGTATTACCTTTTTTTAGTTATAAAAGCCTTTATTTTTCTTATAATAAGCGTTTCTTTTTTTTAGAGACGTATATTTTTAATTGGGATTTACTATTTTTATAGTAGTTATACTTTTTACACCTGCTACCACCTGTTATACCGCCGCCACCTGGTAATATAATTATATGCAGCTGTAATTACAGCTGCAGTTATAATTATAATTACAACTTTTTAATTTTCTTTGATTTTTTTAAAGCTTCGTAATAATAATAATAATAATAATAATAATAATAATAATAATAATAATAATAATAATAATAATAATAATAATAATAATAATAATAATAATAATAATAATAATA
>QJNZ01000755.1:0-46900 GCA_004155055.1 Monosporascus sp. CRB-8-3
GGACTGCGCGGCTAGACGCTACATTCTAGGACAACCATGACTGCTATGCGCGGGCCTTTTTCTGGCATAGCTCTCCATTCTCTCTGCAGTCATGATTGCACAAGACAGCTTGACTTGTAAAGCTGATAATCGATGCGGTGCTCCTGCGAGGTGCCGCTAATTACCATGGCGGGCAGTGCTGCTAGGTGTGCCGAGGTGGAGTGCTATACCCCTGAGTTCTCCAATCATGTAATCTAGCGACAATCTCATGCAGATATTGCCCTAGACTTCCTCTCCCGTCCAGCTGGATGTGGTTGCATTTTACTGTCACTGGACTTGTCTTTCGTGGCAACGATGACACGACGTCTCGGTGTCCCTTGAGAAATAGGGGTTGATAGCTGGGTACTGTGGCTGGTTCTGACAAATCTAACGCCGAATGAGTTGAACTCCGAGTTCGTCGTGCGCTTTCCTCTATTTTCCGTTCCCCTCTATAAGCTGTAGTGCAAGACATAAACACACTGATATCGTGAGCCTCATATCCGGGAGCAAATGTACAAGTGTCGCCCCACTCCTGTTCTGTGACCTGGTATCGGACCCGTTATCGTCCAACGCGACAAGGCTTGCATGACCAGGTAGGGTTTCCCCTCTCGTTATTCGTATTCCACGGTAACGGTCGTCGTCTGGACGATCTGGGTGTTTTCCACGATCGCCTTATCGCTCCGGTCGTCGTCTCCGCTGCCCCTCCCGGTGGCAATCTGGACAGTCATCCCTCGCTGGTTCTTGCACCGCCCACGACCCGACATTGCGTATAGCTCGCTACTGTCGCTAAACTTCTCGTACTGGTTCCGCGCCTTTCGGGCTATGTTCACGTTCGACGCCCTGCCTCCGCTGGAACTCGGGCCGTGTTCCGCGCTCGGTCCGCTCTGCGAGTCGCCGAAGAATCTGGGCGCGACGTGCCGGCAGAATCTCCTCAGCGTGGGCATGGATCCGCAAATGATGAACAGGTTCGCCTCGACGAAGCTGGAATGGGTAGAATCGCACGATCAGTTTCCCCCCCGCTTACGCCAAGCGCATCTTGACTAGGATGGAACCGAGCACTTACACCCACATGCTTGCTGGAGCCGTATCCCAAGGCTGGTCGGGGCTCGAGAGCAGAGGTATAAGTAACACAAGTCTAATGATCGACGTTGCAACGGTACTTGATAATGTTAGGTCGCCACGTCGTGATGGACAGGGGATTTTTCAAATCTCTTACATAGACCCAACGGTAAAGACAATTAGGGCAACGGCTTTCTGCGCCCAGCGCATTTTCAGGCCGATGACCATCTTCAATGGGAGGACGAATAGTATACAATCAGTGACGATGTTTGCGACAGCAGTGGCAATGTACAGTGCCGGACGATCGATGCAGTCGCCGTCCATTAGGCTCGTATCCCACGACATCCGTACCGGATTGCAGCTGAAGATAAGGAGCAGCGTGATTATCGGCGTATAGCATATCACCATCCCAATGGTCGCCCAGACAGAATATCGAAACCATGCCTGCGGCGATATTTTGAGGTAGAAGGTGAGTAGTGATAACTTGGCCAGCCCATTGCAAACCGAATACGTTGGTGAGGATGCGTACATGCTCTTGGTAAGTCAGCAAGTTAGCCTCTAATAAACCCAGTATATCAGCTTTGTCACTCATGTTTCTCGCACTTACAAGTGAGAAGCGTTCATAAATCTCCAGCGGCATTTCCCACGCATGCACACCTAGCCCATTAAATTCTAGAGACCCTGAAACGGTGAGCCAGTCTAAACGATATAGTTACTCTCGGGATAACGTAGGGCTTACATGTGTTTATTGCTTGGGTGGCTATTGCTGAGACCTGGTGATACTCCTGTTAACAGCTTCTCCTTTACTGTCGACGCATCGAGGTAGCGACCACCTACCCACGCTAAGAATATGAAGCCTAAGACGAGTCAGTTTCTCTATTTCCATCAGGCGTTCGGGTTTGGGCATGGGAAAGGCGTTTATCTGTTCGGAGAAAAGGGCCCCTTACCATCATCGACGCCTAAACCAGTCGACAGATAAAGCTTCGTATAAAATCTCTGTGCTAGGGAGAGCGTCGCCAGAAACCCACCAACAGCAAAAAGCCAATAATGCTCTTCATGAAGATTCGTTTGGGGATGGTCGAAATCGACCACGTACCCTTCGGGTGGTGAACTGAATGTCACCACTCCATTCGTTGTTGGGAATTCTCTCATCTTGCTCGCCCAAAGAATTCTGTTAGGTGGACACCATTGGAAGATCAGATGGAATCGAAGGGACCTTCAGATTTAACATACGTAAATCGTAGATCTTGTGTCTTTAACCATCAGTCGAATATTTATTTGTAATAGTTTATGGTAGCTGGAGCAGCATGACACGTGCGGTGACGGTCTCGCAGAGGATAGAATATCCAAAGGTGCCCAATGATATGGCTTGCATGGTCGGCAACATATCGAGATTTAGCATTTCTAACGCATCAAGGCATGCGAACATATCCTGGCTTTTGCTTAGCATGCAAGGGACAACCCAAATACTGCGTCGATTAGGCCCCCCATTTTCTGGGGAATAGTGGACACGATAATGTTTGATGACCCAGGGTATTTCTCCACAATACGTAGAGCTGAATACTGACTCGCTTAAGCCATTTCCATTGGTAAACTGTAACGTTCCATCTTTATCAACTTGCTCTCTTTCTTTCTGTTTTCGTCTCGGGGAGCTCTAACGCTAGTTTTCTCTCGAATGATAGTGAATGAGGATATCAACACGCAAGTGGGTATCTTCCCAAGTACGTTTCAAGTCGAGCTTGATCCGCTTAACAGTACGACCACTTTGAGCGGCGGCGGAATGAGCCGTAACTGGTAGGGTGGTGGACAGAATAACTAATTGTGTCAATGGTGTGCTGCGGGTCTGCACATTGTCAGTGATCCTGTACGCGACCTTGACTGGCAAGTCATCAAAATATTGGCACACTTTCGGGATAGCCGTTAGAACGTTATAAGCAGCAACTTATTACGTTTGAAAGATAAATATTTACGGCCAACCCGCGGCTGTTTCATATTATTTCTTTATTTAGAAAATAGTTTCGGATTTTCTATATGCGTTTTCCGGGCGTGAGATCTGGATGCGAAGCGTTCAACTTATTTCGGACACTGCGCTAATTTTTGTGTCAACCACCTGCTGCCTGGCAAATATCTAAAATACGGGTTTCTATATTGGACAGAACTGCTTGACAAGCTCAAACGCGCTTGTTGCGCATGCCAAGGGAGCTAGAATACCTTTATACAAGTTACAGGGGGTATATTTAGTTACTTGCCTCCAGTATGGCCGCTCTACGACCAGGTTGAATCACATGCAAATTTGTATGAGCTTAGACATTGCAGACGCTCTGCCGTTGCTTATCTTTGTCGTAGGTTGCTAGTTTCTGTCTTGATCGATATCTGCGAGGTCGCATACCATACAAATATTTATCCACATCTACATCCTAACACCGTATGGCATATAGAAGCCCTGTGGAGGTAACTAACTAGCTATACCCCTGTGACTTGTGCAACTACTAACATTTCCGGGGAGCATCCGGCAATATGTACTAGACCAGCTCTACCCTGGTTGATCAGATCAAATTCGGCTTGGTACAGGCTGATCTTAGCCGTTAACGTTAATACTAATCTGTTGAAGCTCAATAGATCGTGGATGCCCATGCGAGTCAACTCAGCACCGTTTTAATCGCACGAAGTACAGCACAGGAAAGATGAGAGAGATCGCCTGGGGTAGTGATGGGCATATCGCTAATTAGGACCACTGATCAAAGCGAGGAGAAGCTGAGATCTGTTCGAGTGGGCCATTGTGGCGGACCCCGGAAACAAAAGTTATTATTTTATACAGTAAATGTAGGAAATGAAGAGTAGGTGCCGCATCTTGCAATCTCTCCATCATATAACTGTGCTTGAACAGGCAATAACAGTACATTACTCGTCTCGGTCGCCGAGATTTCGAAACAGCAGCAATACCACCAGCAATGGAACCCCTTTGAGACTCATTCGGTCTTGTAACAGCCCATCAGCCAGGGGCGCGTTCTGCATTTGGACTGGAAATAGTGTCTTTGTTAGTTCCCGGCCTATCCGTTCCAAGATATACCAGATACGGGGTTACGGTTCACAAGTACGTATGGTGGCTGGAATAATTCGGCCGAAATATTGGAAGTCCTGAACAGCCTCTCATAGAAGGCTGTCATGGACTTGGTACAAGTCGTGTATTATTTCGATAAATTCGTTAAAAGCTAATGTGAGCCTAATGCAAAATGTCACATTCTATCTTAGGGGCAGTTTGGTTAACTTCAACATCCGATATTTGTGGGGAATTAACATCATTATCAGCAAACCGTTCGTAACGTTTAACACTAGCAATCTCCATATTTTTTTGCTAAAAATTACTGGTTTTTTTTAACAGGCCCGGATTAATAATATTTAATTACTATGTTAATTTTCCTTTATTTTAATTTTAACAACTTTAAAACGGTTAAAACGGTTAATTAATAATATATAAACTACGTTAAAAGCTTTGCCTTAATTTTAAACCGTTTTTTTTACTATATATCTTAATAACGCCTTAAATTAAAACCTTTATATCTATCGTTTTGTAATTTCGTAATAATATTTAATACTTTTCGTAATTAATAATTATAGTAATAATACGGAAAACGCATTACTATTAACGAAAACGGCTTATTACCGTTATTATTACTTTAACAGCCGTTAATTTTTATATTTAACGCCGTTTCTAGGTATATATTAATAACTTAACGGGCCTTTAATATATATTTGATATATTAATTTCGCTTAATAATTATTTTCGAAAAATTATAAAAATAAAAAAAAATACGTATTACGTTTTACGTAATTAATTACTAACAAATACAGGGTTAAAAATATTACGTATTTCGGTTAACGAAAAGATAATAATTTTTTTTCATATTATAACTTAAAATTTTTCCGTTCGGGTCGTTTTAAATCGTTTTATAACGTGAGGCTACCGCGTTGCCGCGGCAAGCACAATATGCCCTCGTTTTAACAGCGTTAGCCGTACGTTCTAGGCTGGGGTGCTTCCCCGCCTTCCCCCCACCCTCCCCCGGGGGTTAGCCAGGTGGCGGTAGTGTTCCGGCAGGTGTTGCCAAAACCTTCCTATTTGGGACGTGCCAAGATCCAAATACGGTAATCGGCTCCAAGGGAAACAAATTTTCGACACAATAACCCTCGTCCACTCCGTTCGCAAGCTCACTACGTTAAAACGAGGGCAAATAATAACATTATTTATCGTTTGCTTTATAAAATTTTAAACGTTTTTATAGTATTAATATACGTTATTATTAAGTTCGTTAATAATCGCTTTTACCGGAAAATTATAAATAACGAAAAAATTTTCTTATTATTTAAAACCGTATTAAAAATATTTAATAATATTTATTTTAAGGTTAAAATCGAAAATAACGCCTTTCCGCGAAAAATATAAAAAACTCGTAAAAAATAACTATTAATAAATATATTAACCGTTTATAACTTCGATAAAAAATTTATTTACGTATTAACAAATTAAAAAAAACATTATAAACGATAACAAAATATTTAATAATACGGTTAATCGTAATAACTTCGTTATCCTTAAAAATAAATACTTAATCGGAAATATTAAATACGTTACTAATAAACAAATCCTTACTTTGTATTACAACGTATGGTATTACCTTCGAAAGTAAACGTAAACTAAAATAAAACTATATATACCGGAAAAGTTATACAATTTAAGGTATACGCAATTTCGGAACGTAATCAAAAAGGCTTTCGGTAAATAAAAAAGCATTTTTAAGGTTTTCAGAAAAAAACTTTTTATACGTATTAATACGATATTAAAAGCAATATACGCCACGGCTAACCTCTTTAATTTCCTATTAAACTACGGCGAAATCGACCTTAACGAACCCGTAAAACTAGATAAAAAAGTTCACGTTAACGATAAAAATCAAACGAATAACTTTTCGCGCGCAAAAAGGCAAGGTAATACAGCTTTACTTATTACCAAATATCGTAATAAAATCGCAAAAAAGATATAAGATTATTATTAGAAATTTAAGAAAAATTAAAAGCGAAAATAATTAAATAAAAGCGTTATTATTATGATTATAAATTAATTAAAAAAAAAGCTTAATATTCGGGGGTTAATAAGTTATAATTTTTTTTTAAAAAAATATAAAAAAATATTTAATTTATTCGTTATAATAACCTAAATATTACTAAGTAACCTATATATCCGAAATATATTCGTTTTATATAAGGATTTAACACTTTTAAAATCTAGGCTATATTAAATAACATTATATATAACATTATAACGAAACATATTAATTCGGAAAAAACTATTTTTTTTTTAAAAAATCATTTTTTTCACGCTATTTTCCTTCTACTATTTTTACATTTTTAACAGCTTTAACACCTTTATAACTTTATATCCGTATTATTTCTATTATTTCCATTACCTTCTATACTTAAAAAAATAAGTAATATCCTTATTATTATTATAAAAAACCCTTTTATTACTGTACGCAACGTTTTTACGGCCCGAATCCTTATTATTTTCGAAATTTTTAAATTATTAAAACCTTAGATTATCGTTTAAACTAATAAATATAATAACAAGGTAATCGTTACGCGCCTAAACTTAAACGACGTAAAATAATGTATTATTACTAAATTAACCGGTATAAATATTATTAAGAATCCCGAAAACTATTTTAATATTTAATCTAATATCCCGAATTAACTTTTTATTATAAATCAACGTTTTAACGATATATTCGAATTTTTTTTATTAGCAAACCACTATATTCCTTAAGTTTTTTATTTTTTTATTACGTATCCGAATCGTTAATAAAGTATTTACGAAAACGGTAACCTATTTATTACGAAACGTTATTATTAGCGAAAATAACTTCGGCCCTCGTTAATAAAACCATTCCCTTCCCTGCCGGCAGCTAATTTCTATAAAGAAAAACCTGTAATACTTTTTAAACGGAATAAATAACAATATTAACTTTTTTTCTAAAATTAATAATTAACTCGCCTTTAACTTTAACGGAAAACCTAAATACGGCTTTATAAAATTTAACGTATTCCAGGGCTTTATAACGGAAAGCCTTTATTTCGGGGTAAACCTAAGTAACGGTTAATTATCACTATATAGTTTAATATAAAAAATATTATTAACCTTTAAATAATTTTCCTATACTTCGGGCTTAACCGTAAGGATTTAAAAAACTTTATCCCAACCGAAACCACTTATTTCCTTTAACGTAAACCATACTTAAATTTTTTCTTAAAGGTAATTATATTTATTTTTCACCTGCTTTTTCGTTACGGAAATCCCTTATACGTTTAACTTATTAATTACGGTTTAATAACCGCGTTTTTTAATCTTATAATTCGGAATAATAAGTTTTTCGTTAATTTATTCTTAATATAATTTAAAAAATATTATTACCTCCCATAAAATCTACGTATAACGCTAATACGACTAACTGCTCTCAGCTTAATTTTCGGCTTAACTTATTTACGAAAATTCAAAATCGACAGGAACCTTTAAAATTTTAGTAATACGTTATCGGGTACATATAATAATTAATAAAGCCCGGGAAGCTTTTCGGGCGAATTTACGTTAATAAAATAACAATTATATTAAAAATTACCTTACTAAAATCAGGCCCTATTTTTGAGATTATGGCTGCGCCTACGGCGCAGCCGTAACTAGGGCTTTCCGTTAAAAAGTAGCTGTAAGGGTTTAATGTATTAACTAAACCTCTTTAAGAAAAATCTTTACAAAAACAACAAAATCTTAAAAATAGGGCCTAATAACAAATTATGATTTTTTAACCTTAATTAGCGTACTTTTATACAAATTCGAGAAAATTATTAATAATAACTTTTATAATATAACGTATGACACAAGCGAGCTGTACATACAAGCAAGCTGTACACTTTTTAACACCTCGCAACAACTAATCCAAATAACTTAACCATAACAGATCTAATTGATTTAATCGACGGTATTCTTTTTCGCTAACTATATCTACAGCTTTTGGATAAATATATGTATTATATTAAGGCTTTTTACGGACGTATATTACCATTTCCCTTTTACTAATCCGTATACGACCGATTATCCCCTTACGCGTTTAAGTTAATATTATCCTTAATCCGCCAAAATTAAAGCCGACCGATAAAAATACAATTACCGACCAAATACCCGACCCATATACGTAAGCGTTTTTTGTACGGCTTTAATACGTGAAAGATATTCGCAAAATACGTCGTATTAAAAGGCTAAAAGGCGCGGTATAAGGTTACGAGGTAAGGTTGTAAGGCGCGGTTATAAGGCTTGTTATGGGGCGCGTCGAAAAACGCGTCGCGGTTTTGCAGGATTTGTTAAAATAATAATTCGACCTTACGTATTTAAATAATTAAAACAAACGTTTTTAATAAAAAAAAATACTTGCTATACGGGATAAATACGTTTTGCGGTCGGCAGAAAAAATGGTAACAAAAGAAATACTGTTAATAACTATTGGAAATAATTATCGTATATAGGTTAGCAGGAAGAAATAATAATATAACGTCCGTAACAAACCTTAATATAATGCGTGCACTTATCCAAAAGTTGTAAATATAATCAGCGAAAAAGAATACCGTCGATTAAATCAATTAGATCTATTGTAGTTAAGTTATTTGGATTGGTTGTTGCAAGGTGCTAAAAAGTATACAGCTCGCTTATATATATAGCTCGCTTATGTTATACGTTATATTAATTACGAAGTCCCTAACGTTATAATTTACATAATTTAACGCAGAATTAAAATCTTTATCTTTTAATATAAGTCTAGTTTTAATTAGGATTAAATTTAAATTTTTACAAAAAGAAAATAGCTTAAAATTACAATTAACGTTTAATATAACCTTTTACCCCCCTTAGGCTAACATAATAATAATATAACCCTATAAGCTAAAATAATAATATACAAGGTTTAAAATCGCTTATAACAAGCCCCGATATATATTCCCGTTTTAATTAGCTAAATGTGGATGATATATTAAAAAGTCTAGGGTAGATATTTTAGTTTTTCGATTATTTAATTATTTAAAACAAAACATTTATTTTTATCCGATAGCTTTACCGGTTTCTTACCGATATAGACGTTATAAATCTATATACCAATGTTATATATACGGTTAATAACTTTACGGAAACTTTACGCCGTTAGTTTGTTCGCCTTATATTAGGTGTTATATTTAGCAGGTAGGGTTGTATTTTACGGAAAGAGCAGGTAAATACGGTGTATAACCTAGTTTTTGAAGAGCTTAATATTCTTTTTATTATTAAAATAAGCTTTGGAAAGTCCTTAATTATTTAATTTTTTTTTTAAATAACCGACTTAATTATTATTTAAATCGTACCTTTAGTTAAGTTAATTAAAAAATAATAAGTTTTTATATTAGTAATACTGTATTTTACTCCTGTCCTGATATTTATAGATACGAAAAAACTTAATCCGGAGATATACGAATGTATAGCCGTTAGATAACATAATTATATTATCCTTGATTCTAAATAGATATTAAACGATTAGTTTTAATTTGTTATATTAAATCTTATTTTCGAACGGCAGTATAGTTTGGTTATAATTAATGAGGTATATTTATTATCGAAATGGAAAAATTTCCGGCCTGAATATATTAATATCCGTAATTTGCGTTTTATTTTTTTTATTTATATATATTAATTTACGTATATAGCAACTGCTAGTAATATTATAAAGAAGAAAATTATGAAATACGGTAGCTTTCGTTAAGTTAGCGGTTTTACTAAATATAACTATAAAACGGAAATCCGGCGTTTTAATATTAATCGGCCCGAAATCGATATTGTTATTTTTTTTATATTTAAAGGTTAACGTTCGAATTAAGCGTATTTTAATTTTTTAATAACGGATATTTCCGAGTTATTAAGTAATAATTTTAAAATTTAACTTAATAATTTATATATTATTACTAAGATTATTATTTATGTTAATAATAGGGTAAAAATTATAAATATTTGTAATTACTTAATTAAAATGTTGGCGGACCGGGAGTATTTGCCGAAAACTATAAAAACGGTTATTAAATTTTATAATTTTAAAATGCCTTATAATAACTAAGTTTGTATATATAACAAATTAAAAAAGCCTAATAGTTTTATCTGTATTATTATATTTACCGTCGCTTTTAAATTAAGTATGGATATTCCGGATATTAATCGAGTAATATAGTAAAAAATACCGAAAAGTTTTTCGATAAAGGATTTATAATAACGATTTAATCGAACGGTTCGTAGTTATAAACGATTAAATATAATTAATTATAAACAAATTATATTGTTTGTATTTTATTAAACGTTTGACAGGTATAAAACTAAGTTATTTATTGTAAAAAAGGTTGAAATAATAAAAAAAACCTAGGTCCGGTAAATTAAAAACCGTATTACCTATAAGAATATAAAAGTCGTAATGAAAATCGAAGTAATAAATTCGGATGATAAAAAAGATAATACGTAATTTATCGCGAATAATCCTAATTAGAACAAGGTAGTTATTAAATCTTAATCTTATTTTTTAATTAGTTTAAATATTACTTTTGTTACCCGTAAATTTCCGAAATAAATTAATGTTAATTTACGGAACCGGATAAAAATAGGGCCTCGATAGTATGCGTTATTTAACGGCGAATATGTACGTAAGGCGATCTTGATATATTTAAAAAAAAAAACGAAGCTGTTATGCTAGAAAAGAACCTTAATAACCTTATTCCGATTGGGCCTTATTATAACTTATATACGCCTAATTTTATTTATATATCCGAATCTTTAAATTTAAAGATACTTACGTAAAAATAGTTAAAAGCCGGTTTATTAAAAATGGTTATTTAAGAAATAATAAAATCCTGGTATAAATAACGGGCGAACGAATTATTTTTTATACGGTTATTTCCGTTTAATAATAAAAAGGCAAAATAAATATTTATTTTTATTAAATTTAAACGGTTTTTACTTAATACGTTCCTAAAAAAGTTAAACGAAACTTAAAATCTTTATTTAATTTAAAACGTAATTAAATTAATTAAGGCGGTTTCCGGACTTAATAAGTAATAATATTAAAATATTTTAAAAAACCACTTTTTATTTACATTATATTTAATTTACGAAAAAGCCGTATTTATTATTTTACGGAAAATACAAAAAACTTTTTATAAACGATATAATTCGCTTAATCAAAAACAAAGACGTTATATTCCTATACCTCAGACCAATTTATATAGGTTACGGATTACTACCGCATTACAAATTTGATAAATTTCGGAAAAAATCGCAAAACCGCCATAAACTACACCGGGTTCTAATTAAAGCACATTATATATAACCGCCCGATTTAAATTAATAATTAATAATTTAATAATAAACCTAATAATTTAAATACTAACTTAATACGTAATTTATACGCTTTTGTAATTTAAAATCGCAACCCCGGTTATAATAACGCCTATAACTATACGCGTAACTTACGGCATATTAAATAATCCTAATTAAAAATTTACCTTATCCCCGTTATTTATAACATTAACGTAAAACTTATTATTCCCTAATACTTCTAATTTACCAGCCGCACCTTTATTACTATACCTATATTCGCATAATTCGTTTACTCTTATATCGTTACCGAAATCGCCGGGGTTACCAAAACATAATAATATATAACCTAACGCTTTAAATAATATATCGAAAACTAAATCTAAAATAACAATCCTTATCGAAATTAAAAAATCGCGCATTAAAAACAAACGGTACTTATCCGATAATAACAACAGTAATAAATTAAAAGCTAATCGTAATACTAAATTAAAAAATAAAAAACGAAACTTAAACAACCCCGATTAAAACGTATAACAAAAAATACGTTCGGTTTTAACGCAGCATTATAATCTTAAAACGTAATAAATATATATATCTACGTAATATTAATTAAAATTATTAATAACATTATCCATTTACTATATTCGTTATTTTTGCTAATCTTTAATACGTTAAATTATATATAAATATTAATTCTTCCTAATCCGGACTAACTATATACTATAACAAATATATGCAAGGTCGTTAGGTTTAAGCCGTATTATCTAAGCTAAGCCAAAGATACGAAGTAATTATATTAATAATTAATACGATAAATACTTTACCTAGTATTTTCGAATACGGTAACTATTAATAGTTTTTACGGTAATGATAAATTATATACCTCGGTTACGAAAAGCCTTATTCCGAAACCGACTGCTGGGTTTCCGTAAGTACGCAATTTCTCGATTGATATCGGTTAGAAGGCTTATTTACGCAATGCCGATAAGCTTCGACCCTAATAAACCTTATGTTTTTTAGCTGGTTCGGCAGGGGGAATCTCCTGGAATGCAATGACTTAGGAGATATTAAGTTTTTCGCGGTAAACCTTAAGTCCGTATAAAATGGCTTTGCAATCTTTTGCCAGTTTTACGATTTTAATTTCGATCGATTTTACGATATTTTTTCGAATCCCTATTAATTAAAATAGCTAAAATATACCGGGTAATTCTTATTATAAGATACCGGTATTCCGTAACTGTAAAATCTTTACGAAAAACGTTTTTCTTAAAATTTTTAAACTTAATAAAACTTTAAAACGAGCTAAAAATATCGATATTTCCGTTAATTTAATTAATTTTTCTTAAAAAAATCGGATTTTATTTTTAATTTTCGGATACGATTTAATTTATATAAACAAAAGTAATTAAAAGTTAAACGATTTTATGGTGGAAAATATCGACCGTATAAAGGAACTATTGGAAAAGTTAAATATAAACGGTAAAAGGTTTAAGAATTTCGAAATTTAACTTTTAGCTCGATACGAAAAAAATTACGAGCAATAATTTATCCGGCTGTTCCGGATTGCAAAAACCGTCCAGAATTCGGTTAAGAATGGTCGTCGATAGGGGCATAATAGGGTAGTCTAAAGTCACCTTAGAGTAAGACGTTTATGAAAAGGTTAAGGCTTGGTAAAACCCAACAACCGATATTATAATCTATTTATTTGTTTAATTTTGTTCTACGGTTACGTTTCCTCTAGGGAGAATAACAAATATATAATAAACTTTTTAAACTAAAAAAATTAACGAACATATATATTATACGTCTTAAACTAAAATATATTGTAACTATTAACAAATATTCCCTTTTAACTTATAATCCTTAATCTATTACACCGAATTAAAAATTTTTAAATCTTACTTTCCGGTTTTTTTCCTTAAACTTATTACATTAACTTTTAAAATATTTCTATTCTTTTTAACCCTTAAAATACTTTAACTTAAATTAATTAACTAATATAAAAAATCGATTATATAAATAAATAAATAATATAAATAATCTTTCGCCAATATTAAAAAAACTATTTACCTATCATACATACAACTATTCCGGCATCTATTTCTCTTTAAATACCAACTCGAAATATTTAAAATTTTAATTTCGTAATAAATCCTAATTAAAACCCTATTACGCTTTTTCTAGTAATTTAAAGCTTACCGGTATCTCGGATTACGGCTTTTAAAATTTTATTATCCGAAATAAATAATACGTAAAAATACAAACCTCCTTTTTCTTAATACCGCTTTTTTTCTTCATTAATATAACTAAAACCCCGAATAAAAATTAAAAATCTTCTACTTTAAAATCCTATATCCGTATAATAACAATAAAACATTTTAAATAACCATTAAAATCCTCGGAACCAACACCAAATATACCACAATACCTTCAAATCTAATCTCTATACATAATTATTTAATCGCCAACTAAATAATTATAATTACAAACTTTCCTTTCGCTTAATATCATAAAAATAACGTCCACATAATATATACCACATAATATATTACGGTTCTATACTTCTAATCGGAACTACGAAACTACCATATCCCTAATACCATCCATATTATATAAATTATTATCGTACATAAATATTCGAAAACGTTAAACGGCTTAAATTACACGGACTTCTAAAAAATAAACGTTAATTAAATTTATAATATAAAAAATATTTACTTTACGGTTTTAAAAACCTATTATTTAATAATTTATATTCTTTATATCGTCGACTTTATTGCTATATTTTAATATAATAAAAAAAAAAAAACTTTATACCATTTTAATTTTTTTTTAAATTTAATAAAAACGAAAATTAAAAACCGTTATTATACATAAATATATTTTTTATTAACGTTTCGTAAATTATATATATATAACCGAAACTTCCAAATATTTATTTAAATATAATTCTAATATTATCGTTAATAAAATATACGTTAAGGTATATATAATAATAAATAAATTATATTTTTTAGTATATTTTAATAAACTCCGTTTTATTAAAACTTTATAATATCGTAACTTTATCGAATAATTTTATAATAATAATTAAAAATAATTTTTTAATTGGTACAAAATTTAAAAAAATAATATATATAACTAAAATTAACTTAAAAAAATTAATACCGTAATTAATATAAATCGTATCGAAAATTAACCTAATAATATTTATATCTTTATATACGCTTTAATTTCTTATTATATAATTATATAAATTATGAATACGATTACAGTATTTTACTTTATTAAACGGTAATAATGTTATTATAATAACTATTTAATATTAAGCATTATATAAAAAATCTAGAAATAATATATACTTACCGGTTCTATTTTAAATTAATTAAAATTAAAAATAAATATATAAAATATAAAATATATAAAATAAGGTAAAATTTATATATTAAATAATATCCGGATATATTATTAATAATAATATAAAATATAAAGGGATTTATAATATATAAATAAAGCTTACGAATAATTAACGGGCTATAAAAAAAACCGAAAATAATATATATAATTAAAATTAGAATATATATAAATTTTAAAATTATATAATTGTAAATATATAAATAACTAAATTTATATAAGTTATTAAATATTAACCCAAAAATTATTAATACTTTTTCTTATAATAAAATAATAATATATATAAAAAAAAATTATATATAAATTATACGATATTTTTTATTTTGTTATAAATTACTTAATATAATTTATAAAATTCCTTTAATTAAATATATACTAAATAAAATTATTTTAGTTATTTAATATTTACTATTATTTACTCTATAACCATTTATTTTATAATTATTTTATAAATTTTTCTATATTTTATTATATTATAACATTTAAATTTAACTTATTTATAATATAATAATTATTATTAATCAGTTTTTTTTATTTAATATTTAAAATCTTTATTATAATATATACCTTTATATACCTATTATAATACGGGATATAAATAACTTTACCGATATATTAAATACAGCTATTAATAATACCGTAAATATTAAACGTTAAATAAACCCAGTAAACTTTAAACTTCCGGCTAAACAAAAAAAAACGGTTAAATTTATTAATAATACCCTTTAAAAATAACCTTACGGACAGGTAACAAAAAACCGATTTTACAAATAACCGGAATTATTACAAAAATAACCCTAAAAACGGATAACGAAAAACCGATCTTATAAATAACCGTAACTATTATTAAAATAACCCTAAAAACGGGTAACGAAAACCTAATTTAAAAAACAACAAAAATTACTACTAAAACCTATAATATAACGTATTTTAAAATCTTATCCTAATTAAAACGCCTTTGTATTACTTATATAACATTCGATTATCCTAAAATATAAAATATTTTTTACGGAAAATATATATTATACGTAACCGATTCCAAGTACTAAATATATACCATAAAATTATATTAATATAAAAAAAAATTAAAAAACTATAAATACCCCACGTTTTAACATTAATAAAAATATATACTAATTAGGAAAATCCTACGATTAATTAAAATTTACAAATTTAACGGTATTACGAAAATTTTATATTATAAATAAAACTTTTTATTATATAAAAACGCGGCATTTATATAAATATTAAATACTAATAATATAATTCGGAATATTTTAAATAATAATAACCGGTAAAATAAAATTTACGTTATAACGGATTATACCGGCTTTATAAATTATTAAATTACCAAACTAATTACGAACCTTTAATTAATTACGGTTTTTATAATTTAATAAAAAAAAATACATAAACTAAATATTTTATGAACAATACGAAAAAAAAATTATAATTTCATAAACCGGGCTAATTAACTAGGAAATATATATTATATAACCGTTTTATAAATACTATAATTTACGGAATTATATAAATAATAAATAAACAAACTACGTATAAAAACGTAACGAAAAATATTTATACGCAATTTTTAAATATTCGGCATTATTATATAATCCGAATAAAAATTTCTAAAAAAACTTAAACGCGGATATTATACTTAAAACGAATAAAATCTTAAATTCTAAAAAGATAAAAAAAATTATTAATATATAAATTATAATAATACGCGAAAAAAAACAAAATAAAACGAAAAAAACTTAATAAATACGCAAAAACGCTAATTGGTAAGTTAATTGTAAATAAGATATATAAGTTAATACGAAATTATACGATATATTTAACTATAAATAATACGATATTATTAATACGTTAATTTATTTTAATACGAAAAACTTATATAGTATTATTATAAATAAAACATACGAATAAAATATAGCTAATTAAGACTATATAATATACCCAGTTATATTAATATTAAAAATATAATAAAATCCCCGTATTAATTTTAGCAAAATATAAAAACAATAAAAAAATAAAAAGCTATAATAATAATTCGTTTTCGTCCGATAAATCCTTATTTTACTTATTTAATAACGATAATAACGAAAATAAACCGCTTTAATTAAAATTATTTATTAAATTATCCATAATTTGCATTATAAAATTATAACTTTTTTTTATATATAAAATATTACGGTTATCCGAAATTAAATTATCTTTAACGAACTTGGTATTAAAAGTTTTTCGGGCAATTGCGTTAAAATTATTTACAAGTTAATTTTTATCTTTTGCCGTATTTAGCTAATTAAGCTTACCTTTGTTGTTAGCAATAAGTACGGTATTATTAAAATCGATAAACTTAATTTCCATAACTTTACGGCTAATGGCCAAAATATTTTCGGATTTCCAGTTATTTTTTTTAATTTAAAATAAATATCCTTTAACAAATTAGAAATTACGAAATAAAAAATAAGCGTATTTAAGAATTTCGTTACGAAAATCCCGAATAACGTAACGTTTATTTCGTAAAAAAATATAACGGGTATAAAATTTGCGTTATAGAAAAACGCGGTATTTAACTAAAAATAAATCTCGGAAAAATATAATATTAACGTTATATATATTATTTTTCGACCGGTAGAAATCGTTAGTAAACTATAAATTATAATATTCGCCTTTTCGATTAAATACTTTTTATATTTTCTTTTTAAATTTTATCGAAACCAGATTTAATATTAAAATTAAATTAATAAATATTTAATTTAATATTATAAAACATAATATTTAATTAAAGTAAAATATCTTTTTACCGTAATTATATTAGCCGGTTTTATAAAAAAAATGATAATATTAGTATTAACCGTCTAATATAATTAACGTTGCTATATCGTATAATATACGAAAAATATAAATAAATTTAGGCTTTTTAAAAAAAACGGCAATAATTTTAAAATTCTTTATCGATAAAAATGGTATCGATTAACGGTTAGTTATTATTTTTAATAAAGTTAAAAAAGTTATCGTTTTACGGAATATTTTCCGCATTAAAAATATCTCCAGCTTTACGGCTATTTAATAGAAAAACCTTATTCGGTACGTTTTAATTAAAACCGTACCACTTAAAAAATAACATAAATAAACTATATTCCCTAGTTAAAAAACGAAATATTTACGAACTATCTGCTAAATTATTTATATTATTAAATAACGTACTATTAATAAATAATAATAAAAAAATTTCGTTAAAAAAATCCTTATCTATTAACGCGTTTTAATTAAGATCCTACAATATTTCCCCTATCTATCCAGCGCAACCAAAATACTTAGAAACCATATTATACGCGATAATTTCGAATTCGGCAATAGATAACCGGGAGTATATATATTCCATAAATTTAGTAAGTTGCGCTTTCGAAGAAAAATTTTTAATCGAGGTATTTTTAATAACTCCGTATACGCCAGATGCTTCCTTTATAAGTAATTCGTATCGGATACATAATTTTTACAAAAATAACGTAAATATATAAATATTATATATATAAAAAATAAAAAGCTTAAATAAATAAAATTTCGGCGATTTTTAATATAATTATATTATTTTATTTAAGAATTAATGGTTTATTTTTAAGGTTATTTACGTTATATATATTCCGTTTATATTATTAAGTTAATAAATATATACAAATATAAGTAAAAAATTTATCTATATATAAAACAAGGTAAAAACGGAAAAAAACTACCGTTTCCTATTATATAAATCGGCTACTTCGGCTTAATTGGCCTATATTTTCTGGATATAACTAATTATTTTCTAATTTTTATAAATAAAATAAAAACGTTTCGAAAATCGATAAAATTATTTTTTTTTAAATTTATATATTACCTAAAAAATCTTTTAATAAACGTTATAAATACCGTTAATAATACTTTCATCTTTATTAATTGCATTTAACGAAATTAAACGGTATTTATTATATAATATACGTTTTAATTTAGGAAAACCGGAAAACTTTTACTTATTACACTTATAAAATATATTAACAAAAATAAAAAATAAAATCCGGATAATATTAACTACGAACTAACGGAAAATATCAAATAATACCAAATATTATTATAATATTTCGTAAAACCATTTTATTTTATAATACTAATTAAAACGGAATATAAATTATTTTAACTTTTTTTTAAAAATATAACTATAACAACAGATAGAAGTAATAATAATATTCCGTATAATAAAACCGTATCAAAACATTATATTACAAATATAATTTTAAATATTAAAGTTATCATATTAAAACAAAATATCGTTTTATTATACCTAACAATAAAACATAATTTATCCTAATTAAAACCATATTATTATAAAAAAAGTTAATATAGTTACCTTAACTTCCTCTAACAATCAATTTATATCTTTATTTAACATATAATAACTCTCGCAAATATTTAACCTTTTTAATATATTAATCCTATCCCGTAATATACCTGAAAATAATAAAAACCTACCTAATAAATAAAGTAAATAATTGCTATTAATTTTGGAAATTATCCTAACTATAATAACTAAAACTATAAAAAAAATACATATAAAAACCTCCGGATCATTATTATTATAAAACCGTTTCGTTTTTCGTTTTACATTATATAACTACTACCTTTTCCTTAAATATATAACTACCTAATTTAAAAATTTAAACCAATTAAGAATTAACGTTTTTATAAATCGTTTATTTTCGTTCAAAATAATATAAATTATATTAATATTAAGTAATAAATTTTCCGGAAAACGGCAAAATCCAGGGTTTTTTATAAAAATTACAAACTTATTATATAATATATTATAATATTTTCGTATAAAAAAATTCTAATTAATAAAAATTATAAATTTTTATTAATTTTCGTATATTAATAACTTATTACGTATTTTTTTTAATACGTTAATTAACCGGCTAATTTAAGTAATCGAATTATATAATCGGCTTATATTATTATAAAAAATCTAATTACGAATAAAGTTTTTAAACGTTATATTAATTATTTTATATTAATATTAGAAACTTAATATACGTATACGTATATTTTATTCCAAAAACGTAACGTTATAAAATTAAAAAAATTCGGATTCGTTGTACTTTAAAAAAAGCAAGGATAACGTGATAAGTTCGGACTGTAATTAATAAATACGTTAGGATTTAAAAATAATAAACGGGTTTTAATTAAAACCAAAATAATATTAATAATAAGTTATAATCGAAATAATCGTAAGAATATATATATAATTACAAAAAATATTTTGTTATTAAGTTATTATAAATTTTCGTTTTTTTAAAAAAGTAAATTTACTAAACGAAAGCGTTTTTGCGTAACTATAATTTAGGCCTTACTAGTTCGTTACGGGTATTTAAGATTTAATTAGTTAATTATTAACGTTATAAAACAGTACTTAAATAACTTTAAAAAAATCGGAAAACGAGCTAGAAAAAGGCCTAAGCTAGCTACGGTAAATTAAAAACGAAATATAAACCTTTTTGCAAAAACTTCGAAAATTAAAAGAACTTAATATTAACCATTAATTTTATATATAAAACTAAGTTACCTTATAAATATTTTCCAATATCTTTCGTCCTTTAAATAAACCGCCGCACTTCCAGTTAATATATCCTTTATTCCCTTTCGAATATTGAATTAGGACAGGGCTCATCAAAGCTGTATATATATACAAGAACCTCTTGATCAAAAGCTTGGGAAGAAGAATGCCGGGCGTTCCTTGATGCTATAGAAAACTACATACAAAGGTTGGTAAGTCGGCATTATATAGACCATCGCCGACCCACTTGGTAACGTAGCTAGAAACAGCTGGAAGAAACTAGAACAGCTATAGCAGCTGTACAGCTATACAACTCCACAGCTCCAACCCCAACACAATCCTCCCTTTTTACAGCGGAAGGCTCCTGACAACGCTGCAAAAACAAAAACCCCTTAAGCTAAGACAGAAAAAAGAAAATCGGGGTACCCTGCACTATCCTTCGCCATACAAATCCCACACAATTTCATAAGATCAATCCCTAAAAGAACCTCCCTTAACCGGATTTCCCTGGATCTCACTTCAAAGCTTTACCTCCTTTATCTTTAAGCTCCCTAAGACTTTAAGGAGCTTCGCCCATTATAGGCCGGTAACACATAAGACCTTTTTAACCCTTTAACGTACCAAATCCATACAAATCTGATTAATTAATATATATCTTTTCCAACCTGCGTTCTTTTCCAACCGTTTTACAGTATTCCTCACTTAACAACGGCATTTTTATTTTTCGAAACCGGAAAATATATACGTTACCGTTTACCAAACTGCCGTAACAAATGCCCATCTTATATCTCTGTTCAAAATCTTTTTAAAATATATATATTCTTTCCGATCAAAAGAGTCTTACTGTCCATTATATGTCGTTCGGTCTATATTCGCAATAATGATAAATCGATATCGGATAAATCGGATATAAAGCTATCGGTGACTGTCGATAACTATCGGTAGCTATGGTTAACTGCTATTTCGAATAGGAAGGATAAAACTTTTTAACATAGAAATTGTATATAAATCTGTCAAAAACGACCTAATCGGTAACCAGAATAACTAGTCCTGTTAACATAACAGACGGAAACATTGTTATAGCTGACTTAGCATTTTGGCTGTCGGCAGCCATGGCTGAAGACGGACGGTACGGACGTTTCGGCAAAGAAAGTATATGCAAACTTGTCGGATTCTTCCCGATCAACAGGAAAGTGGCCAATCCCGGCGACACAGCTAATGGGAACGCGCTGCAATTGCTGACGAGTTTCTGATGACGGCGATAATGGCGATAACGTCGATAACAGCTGATAACGTTGAAGAATGGCGGCGATCATTCTAAATGGGTAGCTCCAGACATCTGTCAATACAAAATGTATGCAGACATGTCGGACACGTCCCGATCAAAATGATTGAAGCCATCTCGGCGACGTACATTGGCTGTCACTAGCCATGGTGTGACGGCTAGGCTAATTAACCAACTATTAAACCAAGTCGTACGGTTTATGTTGGCAGTCGTATTATGGGAATCTAAGCAACGAAGATAACTTAGTTACGTCTGGTAATACCAAGGGTGTCTTGGGTAACCAAGTTGTATTGCAAGCTAATGCTATCTAGACTATGGAATAACGAGCGTATATATCCTTCCTGGCTTACTGGATCACTTTCCGTAAGTTGGTAATCCGGCTTACTGGATCACTTTCCGTAAGTTGGTAATCCGGCTTACTGGATCACTTTCCGTGAGTTGGTAATCCAGTCACGTGACCTGACCCACTTGGGTCCTGTTTCGGTCCATTGGGACCGTTTCCGAGGCCTCCCCTCTGTTGGATCGTAACACATGGCCAACCGCGGACGGAACAGACGTATCGGTACAGAAATCGTATGCAGAACTGTCGGAACTGTCCTGATCAGGACGAAATTAACCCATTCTGACGACATAACTAACGGAAATGATGGAAATGGGCTGTTGTTGTTGACGGCGTGGCAGTAACTGGCTAAAGGACGAATGGCTGATGCAACTGATCATTGCTGGATGGGAGGCAACAAACATTTTCCAACAGAAATTGTATGGGAAAGCTGTCAGAAACGTCCAGATCAAAATGCTTAAAATGAAGAAACAACCATTTGGACCTTAAAACCTGTCCCCGATATGGAAAAACGAAATGAAAAGATCGAAGGAAACCCTTGGAAGCAATCTGATCAGGAGAATTCTGCATACAAAACAACTAAGAAAAGCCTCCTTCGAAGATCGTGAGTTACCTCGGCAGCTAACTAGAGCCTGTTTCCTCACCGAGGACACCAATTGAATTGGGACAGGGCTCATCAAAGCTGTATGCATGCAAGAACTTCTTGATCAGAAGCTTGGGAAGAAAGATGCCGGGCGTTCCTTGATGCTATAGAAGACTACATACAAAGGTTGGTAGGTCGGCATTATATAGACCATCGCCGACCCACTTGGTGACGTAGCTAGAAACAGCTGGAAGAAGCTAGAACAGCTGCAGCAGCTGTACAGCTGTACAGCTCCACAGCTCCAACCCCAACACAATATATTAATATTAAAACCGAAAAAACCTTATCCTATAAGCTAAATAATTAGATTCAAAATTAAAAAAATCAAAAATAATACGATTATTACAAAAAACGTTATTCTTTATTAAATAAAAATGCTAATATCATATATTATCGAAAAACGGTAATAATTTAATTATATCAAAAAATTACATAACTGTTAAAATTAAAGCCGTTCGTTAAAATCAACCGACTGGATTTAAACTTAAATCAATAAGGACTTTAAGGGCCTGAACGACAACGGGCTTAGGGGCAAAAATAAGGGGACTAATGGCCTAATGACATTAATATCAACACCGCCATACCCGCTTTAAAGAATATTTGCTCTGATAAATCCTTAGCCGTTACCCCGTAGAAATAATGGGTCCAAATAAAATGTATCTTTTAATAGGTTCTTATTAAACTTCCGTTAAAATTCGTTTATTTGCCTTAAAATAGTAAATAATAGGTTAATAACAACAATATTATATAAAATGGTAAAAAATAATAACGTTTCCTAAGCGACTATTTATTACAGTCGCTTAGGAAACGCTATTAATTTTTTCGAGTTTTCGAGTAACTTCAAGCTATTTGTTAACCCATGAGAAGTAGCTGGCCATTAGGCCATTAGTCCCCTAATCCGTTATCGTTCAGGCCCTAGCTTTAGCAGTTCCACTTCTGTCTTGCTAATTAACAGGGTTGGTACGGGCCTTAAAAATAATCTTGTCGGCAATTAGTGCTTTCAGGTGCCTACGGCTGGTGCAGTCTAGGCTGCAGATGCTGCCTAGGACAGCCTTTGTCCAGGAACCATCCTTTATATAGCTAAACGTATATGTAAGGGCGATTACCCCCAGATTTCTTCAGTCTTTCTTAAAATAACTAATACGCATTTTGCCAGATTCCTGCATTTAATTATTATAATTGCTGATATAATAACATCTTCTGGTTAATTAGCAACCGTAATACGTTAAACAAAGTAATTATTTGCAGGCTAAGTTAACAAAAAAGGTACGAAATTTAAAAAAGAATCGCTTAGCTAACTTAAGAAAGAATAAGCGGTTAACGATAATAAACGAATAATAGGAACGTACCCTAAAGTAACTCCCTGTAATCGAATAAAGCAGTCTACTTAACAAGGGCTTCGTTTTTATGCAGGACAGAAAGTATACGAATAACGATCTATTTCTTTTTCCTTTCGATTAAAAAAACCCCCAAAACGAAAAATTTTACAGTAAAGGGGAAAAATAAAAGCCTACGATAAACATGGCGGTAAGAAAAAAACTTACCTTCGAAACTTTTATAAAAAAAGCCTTATTACCTTAATAACGACAGCTAAAAAACCGATATAAAACCCCCATACAAAAACAACAGCCCTAATTAAAATTAAACAAATTTTACACGTCCCTAGATACCAACTTAAATAAGATCAGGGAAAACGTTAAGATACGAAAACATAAATATAAATCGGTTAAAAATAAAATTAAAGATTTAAAACTCCAATAAAAAAAAAGAAACGATATAATGGAACGAATAAACAATATCGTAAAGCAATTATTAAATATACCCCAGTTCAGAGGCGTACCTTAACAAAAACCGCCTTAATTAAAAACGACGTAAAATTCGCGAAATATAAATATTTGCAGAAACGCTTTATAAAACGTCCAAAGAACGGAAAACTTATAAGAAACCCTTATCGCCGTCGAAAGCAATATAAAAAAGATTAACCCCCTAAAAGAAAGCAAAACGCAATTAAGGAGGTAATTTACTAAAAAGTTTAATTTTCCGAAAAGGGAAAAAAGCAAAGAAAAAAAGCTACGTAAAGAAAAAAATATGGTATGTAAGGACCCCGACGATTCGAATAGGTTACCTTTAAATTCGTCCAGAAGTTCCCGAAAACGAAAAAACCGTCGTAACAACTCTTTTAACATCCCTAGCAACTCCTTAAGCCCTAGTAGTTCAAATAGCTCTAACGAATTAGGCGTCCGCCTAAAAGAAAAAGAAAAAAATTCCAAAAAGTTTAATAATAATATAAAGCTACGTTAGAAACGCTTTGATTTCTTATTAAACAAAAAAAATTACTTAGCAAACTGGGCTAATTAAAAGCTTTAAAATAACGCCCTAACTTTTGCCCTTAAAAAGATTAACTATAAGGACGGAATAAAGTTGAAACAGCTTGATTAATTACGCCTCGCAAAAACTATTACCAAAACGTATAAAAAGGCGCCCTTAAAGCTAATTACAAATATTAAAAAAAAAACGAAAATATTAAGGACCCTTAGGAAAATTTACGTAATAACAAGTAAAGCTAAGTAAAGGTCCTTTTAAAAAAAGCTTAATAAAATCACATACGATAAAAAAAACCCCGTATAATTCATTATAAAGTTTTAAAAACTGTTACGAAAGGTTAAAAGTTATGGCATAAAGCTCGGATTAAAGGAACAGATTACCATATTCCTCACTGCTATAAAGGATCGCGCTAACAGTTGGTACAAAACGATTTAATCAGTATTTAAGCAAACCAGTTATTTTTTCCAGCAGCTGATCGACGACTTTAATAACGAATTTTATAACCGTATTAATAAAAAAAAAACGGGAAATCCTATAACGCCTAAAGAGGTAAGGGAAAAAATAATAATAATAATAGTAACTCCCGAGATAACAGGCCCGTATAAAACAAGAACGGAAAGTTACTTTATTTTAACTATAGCAAATACAGATACTTAGTAAAGAACTGCCCCGAACCGCAAAAAGAAAAAAACGGCAAAGGAAAGAAAGGAAAACGTGGCCAACGTTAGGGTAATAATAAATAGAATAATTAAAGCAATAATTTTCGCAACGCCCATAACGGTAATAAGAACGAAAAGCAATTTATTTTTAACGGCTTAAAAGATCTATACCGATTAAATAGAAAAATTTTTAACGCTTGCGTTAAAAAATAATAGCTAAAGGACCTTATATAGTAATACGATAAAATAATTTAAAAAGCAGCCTAAAAAGCTTTAATAGCTAAACGCCTTAAAACCCGGGAAGCTTTAATAAGTAAATATATTAAAGCTTAGGTAACTAATCGCTTAAAATTATAAAAAGGTAAACGCCCTAAAAAAACCATTATAAAAAGCGCTATATTCCTATACGTTTACTCCTTTTACGGGAATAACTTAAATAAGCTACTTTAAAATTTAAAAGTAAACGTTAATATTACAAATAATATTAACAACTTTAAAAAAAACATTATAATAAATATAAAGTCTAAAGGAATCCAAATTATAACAGGTAAAGAACCCGTAATTACCACTTTTGTTGGTATCGTCAAGTAACCCTTGAGAAAGCCTAATAAAAAAAGAAACGAAATTATAATTAAATATACGTTATATATTAACAACTTTTTACTAAAAATATTTTCCGGGAAAATATTTTATAAAAAAGGAAGTTACCTAAATTACAACGTTTTAATAAACCTTAATAAAATTTAATTATTAACAATTAACGTCTTTTAAAAAGGATTTTTCCTATAGCTTTACAGGAAGCCGGAATTTATTATTAGGGCCTCGAACTTAACAAACGATAAAAACTATTAATAAAGATACGTACTAAAGGAGGTATCCGGTAAGGAAAACGGCAATAACTTAATAAATAACTTAAAACGCATATTTTCGAACGCCTTTAAAAACAAAAAGGTTTTAATAACGGATAAAGTTATAAAGAAAATTATCCTTTAATATTACCGCCTTTGTTACCTTAATACCGAACAATTAATATAAACTATTAAGAGATTTACGGGGATAGATTTAAATCTTAACGATATAAAAAATATTTTTTATATAACGTACGACAAAGGGAAAATACGGAAAATACCGTTTATAAACTTTTAAAAACGAAGGAAATATATAAAAGAAATTATTTAGTACGACGTAAGGTTAATTAAGCTTATTAATATTAAAAACAAAAGCTATTTTAGTTTTTTTATAAACAACCTGTTACGTTATAAAAAGTATTATTCGTTTAAAAACAAAAACGAAGTTTAATAAAGTTTATATGCGTATATTACGCAAATTATAAAGCGTTTAGAAACGTTATTACCGGACGAAAAAAGTAAATATAAAAAAATGCAAATTTTACGTTTTAACGGTAGCAAAAAATTCGGTATAATAATAATTAAAAACTTTTGCGTTATAAAAAATATCGAATTAGTAATTTTTAACGTATATAATTAATATCAAAACGGAATTACAAAACGAAAAATATAGTTTTTACAAAATAAGGCGCGTACGATTTCCGTATAGATAAAGATTTTTATATATTTCTGGAACTTCGTAATAAAGGTAATAACGTATATTATTAATAGGATAGGCTAGTTTACGGTAAAAGATATAACATTAATTAAATACTTTAAGGACGTATTCGAACCGAAGGAATTATATAAATCCGATAATAATTATTTCCGAATCCTCGGTAATAAATATATAGTTTTAATTAATTAAAATTATCGAACTAAATTAAAAAAACTAGTAACCCGTAAAATAAAGGAAATGCTGTTAAGTTATTAAAGGATATATAATTATAAGATATAGTTGCTGGAAAACGGTAAGTTATTTATAATACTATATATCACTATTTACGAAAACCTAAAAAAACCAGGGAAACTTTTTAACTTTAAGGATATTATTCGATCATTTTTATAGCCCGTATAGAAACGTTTAAGACACCGATAAAAGCAGGGCGTAAAAGTAAAAAACAAGGACAACAACGTCGTCTCAGAGAACAATACGAACTAAGAAACCAAGCAAGTTAAACGTAAAAGAGGACGCCCGAAAAAGACTATCCCTAAGCTATATACCCTAAAGGCCCTAAATAAAGCCCTAAAGTTGATTTAAAAGCTAAACCTAGCTTTAACCTAAAAGGGCGAAAGCGAAAGTGGCCTATATACCTTCCATTTTAACCCATTAACGTCGAATAACGATAAAAACCGTTTTAATAACTTTAAAAACGCCAATCAGGCTATCCGGAACGCTTACGAATACGAACAAGTAATTAATATGTTAAATATTAATACTTATAAGCTATTTACTACTACGGATAACGGCCCGACCTTAAAAAAAGCTATAAAAAACCCAAAACGAATAATATAGTTTAAGGTTATCTTTATAAAAATTAAAAAAAACTTTTCGCGCAAAACCTTTAAGTTTACGCTTTTTAACAAAATTACTTAAAGGTACCTTATTAATACTAAATAGGTATTAAAAAAAAAGTATACGTTTACAGGAAAACTAAATAAATATAAGGCATATATTTACGTAAAAGGATTTATATAACAAAAAAAAATTAATTATAACGAAATAACAGCAAATACCGTAAGGGCAATATACTGGAAAATCTTAATAACGTTAGCTGCTTTTCTAAGGTGGTATATATTCCAAATAAACTTTATTATTACGTACCTAAACGGCAAGTTAAAGGAAAATATTTACATAAAACAGTTTCCTATATTAAAAAAATATTTTAATATATATTTAAAAAATAAGAAAATATATAGGTTCTTCCCAAAAAGGGTTATCAAACTAATAAACCTATTATACGGTTTAAAATAAGCCGGAACTGCTTAGTAAGAAAAAGTAAAAAAAATACTTGCGAAATAAGGCTTCCGTCCGTTAATTTTAAACGACGCAATATATCATAACCCTAAGATAAAAAACGTTATCGCTTTATATATAGATAACTTCCTGCTTTTCGGCCCTAACAGGCAACGTTTTAAAAATATCGCCAAAAAAATTACTAAGGACGTTCCAGTTAAAAACTTAAATAACGTAAACTGGTACCTAAGCGTACGAATTATCCGTTCCTTATTAACAGGAAATATTAAGCTAAATTAACAGCAATATATTAAAAAGTTATTAAAATTAATCGGCTTAAACGAAATAAAAAAAAAACCTATACTATTCGTTAAAAATTACTTAAAGCACGCTATAAAATATAACGGCGTAACTGGCAAAGAAAAAACGTTTAAATATACGAACCTAATAAAGAAATTTAACTTTTCAAATTATATCAGCAAATTAAATATAACGTTTGCAACGTTAACTTAAGTAAAGTTTATAAGTAACCCGTTATTTAAATACCAAAAATATATTAAAAAATTACCGAAATACTTAAACGGTATATTAAACATATTTTTTCGGTACCGGAAATTATAAGAAAATTATTTACATTACAAATATAACAATTTAAAATTATTCACAACAGTAAATATAAGCTTTGCAAATAATTATAAGTTAATAAAATTTATAATAAATTATATATTTTTTATAACTAAAACGTTTATTTTATAGATTTTAAAGTTACAGGGTGTTATTATTAAATATATTACGGAAACAGAATATATAAAAGCAGGAACAGCAGTTATAAAGGCAGCTAAGATTAGAAATTTCTTAATAAAGCTAAAGCTTATACCTAAAAGTCTTATTCCCATTTTAAAGGATAATATAAATACGCTTAAATAAGTAAAAGAAATATAAATAATACGAAAAAAATATTATATTTAAATTAAATATTATTACGTATATTAAAAAGTTTAAAAAGGAAATATTAACTTTTAATACGTAAAAAACAAAAATAATCCTGTCGACAGACTTATAAAACTACTTAATAAGGTAAACTTCGAACGGTTTATAACCAATTTAAAATTTAAGAAAATACAAAAAAAATTAAAAAATATTTAAGATTTAATTAAAGCAATTAACAAAAAAATAATTCCGCTAAATTCCCTTTATACGAAAGGAAAGGCGTTCCCCTATTAAAACTTATTTTTCGTTATTAAAAATAACAACCGCGGCATTTTTCTTACGATTACCCGAAAATATCCGTTTACTTATTAATTTCAAAACTTTAACCTTTTATAAAATCACCTGTTTATATATAGCCATAACCCTTTACGTTAATCTTTACCTAAAAACGCTAATATTTTATACATAACTTACAGCTAATTAATATCCCTTAACTAACCGGAAAAAAACTTTTACTTAATAGCTTTTTATAAAAAAAAAACCCAAAAAATAATAATCTTAATTACTTACTAATATTACCGTTAAAAAATAAAACCGATTTTTAAAGTTATAAAACTTTTAACGTAACAGGTTAACGTATACAAAGCGTTTTCCTATATTAACGCTTAACCTGGTCCGAAACGTTTCGAAAAAAGTAGGCCCTATATTCCGGGACGGTTACAAAAAAACGGTAAAGCGAAAAGGCCGGCCTTTTATATAACGGTTAATTGCGTAACCCCATTTTAGATGAAAATAACAAAAACGAAGGTTTAAATCCTATATAAACTGAAAATTTTGATAGATTTTCTTAAAGTTTTAAATCTAATTTTAAAAAATTACGTGGACAAGGTCACCTAACGTAAAAGGGCGTATCGGCAATTGGTGCTTTCAGGTACCTACGGCTGGTACGTTTAGGCTGTAGATGCTGCCTAGGACAGCCTTTGTCCAGGAACCATCCTTTGTACAGCTAAACGTGTATGTAAGGGCGATTGCCCCCAGACTTCTTCAGTCTTTCCTAGAATAACCAATGCGCACTTTGCCAGATTCCTGCATTTGATCACTGTGACTGCTGACAAATCTGTTAAAATTAACCGAACTGCCCCTTATAACGAATTTATCGAGATAATAAGGTTTAAAAGATATTATAACATATTATACCATATTACATATAACTCCCAAGTCGGCCGCATAGACTTTTTTATGAATAAAGTTGATAATAGTTTATGTAGTTATTTATAATATTGTAGATGTTGCCCATAGGTCTCGAGTTCCTCAGCTTTGTAGCTTGATAAACCAAGGTGTCGGTTTCCTACATTGTAGACCACAACCCCATTGGGCTCCGTTGTGCAGGTTATGTAAATGAAAAAAAGTAACAAAGTTGGAAACTCCAGGTGTGCTCCCGACGGCGAACGCCGAAACTGGCACATTGTGTCAGCTAGTCAGGTGTGCTATAGCACACCAAATAAGGATAGGCCACCCTCTGATCGGAGCATATATGTTCCGTTGCTATGCTTCACAAAAGCAGTAGGCGTGCTCTAGCATAAGCAATTAGCCTAATACAACATCACAGCTGATGTCCCCTATCTGACACTATCCGAGGCGCCTTAAAGATTTTAAGGTCCTAGCTATAATTGGCCCCCTCACAGGCGCAACCACCTCAAAATTAAAGGCCTGATCTGGAACTGGTAAGTTTATAACCTACCAGCCGCACGATAAATGTGTGCACATACCACACAGCTTTGACGAGACACCCGGCCTATCGAAGAAAATGAACGGAGTTATAAAAAGAAAAGAGAAAAGATGGAATCCCTCACCAAAACCTCTCCGGATGCTGTAACAGATCTTCGCAACTATACAAAATCAACAACAGTAATGCATCAATAACGTACATCGATTTGTTCTTAAGGAGGAATTCTATATATGCCCAAAAGGGTGTTATTTTATCTAATCGTAGTGGTAGGAAATGATAGTTGAACGTAGCACTCTTTCGGTCAACGGTCGGGTCCACTTTCAGCAATGGAGGAGGTGCGAGATTGGTGCGCCTGACCGCTTCCTTCGCTTGTATGAACCCACCGAATGATCGGCAGAGATATCCCGGCATCCCGCCGAGGCCATTCAAGACCCACGTCTGTGTATACCATGCCAGTATAGGAGGGGTTGTTGCCTGTGGTAGTATAGTCAGATGTCTCCAAGCGGCCTTCAAGCTGCATAGAGAATTGCCTCCTTGCGGTCTTCGCTGTAATAGGTATCGGTAGCGAGCGAGGCACTACCATCGGGATGGAACCACATCCGCTTAAGCTCTGCAGGTGTGCCCACCGATAGCTCGGCTGTCTTGCTCGCTCCTCTTCGGGAAGAAGCCGCCGAAAATGCATTCGCCACTTTAGACGAGATGGGCCAACTCTTTAGGCCTTGAGGTATGGGTAAAACGGAATATTCCACGGTCCTTTTATAGTTCGGTCGATCGCCACGGCTTAAAGGTGGTATTTCTGACAACTTGCAGCCTTGGAAATCTGCTTGCTGCGCGAAATCGAGCACGTGCTTCGCTCTACCCGTATTCCGTCATCTTTTAGTGTCAGTGCGGCCGATCGATAACCACATCCTTCAGCCGCCATGAAGCTTCTCGGTTATGCCACCGTTGGCGCCTTGGCGCCCTGGATCGCCTCCGCTGCCAGCGTAAGCAAGAGCGCATCCTGTGTCCGTACCAGCATGGAATCCTCAATGTCGTGAAATTATGGCTGACAGTCTCGCCAGTGCGGTGCCCTCGCCAAAGTGGGTAGCCTCGCCTGCAAGGTTGTGTATCCCGACACCGAACTCTACGAGGATCGATTGGATTCGTACTGGTCGAAGAGTGCCGCGCTTGAGCCTTGGTGCATGGTTCTGCCGCTGACTGCAGAAGACGTCTCTTCGGTTGTGAAGGTTATTTCGAAACAGAAATGTCCCTTTGGCATCCGAAGTGGCGGACACAGCCAATTTGCAGGTTCCAGCAGCGTAGAGGAAGGAATCACGATCGACCTGGGTATGTCGCAAGCATTTTGTGGAGCGGGTCTACGGAACGAGGTACACTGACAGGCCATGACAGGTTATATGAACGCCACTTCGTATGACCCGGAGAAGAAGATGGCCTCGGTCTGGCCCGGCTCCATGTGGAGGGATGTATATGCCACGCTGGCGCCACATGAAGTATCTATTACCGGTGGTCGGGCAGACCTCGTTGGCGTTGGCGGCTTCATCACCGGCGGTGGCTACTCGTTCTACCTTGGTGCTTATGGCTTCGCTTGCGACAATGTTCGGAACTTCGAAGTCGTTCTCGCTGATGGCCGGATCGTCAATGCCAACGCAAACGAGAATTCCGACCTTTGGAAAGCATTGAAGGGCAGCTCTGGGAACCTCGGCATTGTTACTCGATTTGATATGGGTAAGTTGACGGCTACGCCCTTTCTACTCCGCCGAAGGGTCCCGCCCCGTAATGTCTTAAACCCGTCTATCCGATAACCACAGACTAATCGTAAGCAACGAAGATATTGTTGAGTCGGCCAATATCTGGGGAGGCTCGACGTTCTATGACTTGAGCCAGAAGGACGCCGTCTTCAATGCGTACGTCGAGTTTGCTGAGAACACGGCATCGGACGAGCATAGCCAGGCCATTTTGCACCTGCCCTACGCGGACGACCAGTTTCTTCTAAAAACGATTCTCTCCAACAGCGCAGCTGCTGTCGAACCTCCTGCTTTCGTCGATTATCTAGACATTCCCAGCCTCTCGAGTACGCTGCGGTCAACCAACATTTCCGACATCACCCTCGAAAACAGCGGTAACCAGCCGATCGGCATCTAGTAAGTTGAAATTGATCAGTATATCCGCGGAGTATGACACTAACCATCGACTTCAGTGCCAACTGGTTCGTTGGTTTGTATAAGAACGATATCCGAATCATCCAGTTCGTCGACGTGAAGCACGCGGAATACGTAGCCAGGATGGAAGCAGCGCTGGGCCCGGACGGCGTTGTCGAGACCCTCTGCCAATTCCAACCCCTCACTGAGTCGTCTGTAAAACACAGCGAACTCAAGGGTGGCAATGTCCTGGGTCTCGAACCTCTCGTCAAGGACGGTGCGACGCAGATGTGGCTTTTCACTGTGCAGGTGTACGATGCAGAGGACGAGGCTAAGGTTATCCCCCTCGCAAAGCAGTTTTTGGACGAGGTGGATGAGTACGCGGACTCGCTCGGGATCAACTTGAACTGGCGGTACTTGAACTACGCATACAAGGACCAAGACCCTATCGCGGAATATGGCGCCGATGCCATCAACACGATCAAGGCTGCCACCGCGAAATACGACCCCAAGGGAGTATTCCAAAAGCTACGCCGATCCGGATTCAAGATTCCGGCATAGAGTTGTAATGCGGAGGAGGTTAGGATGAAGATGACCCGCCCTTCGCATTTTGGTACTGTCGATTCGTATGAATTATGAAGTAACGATCCTATGTGCTGACCTACATAAACTGATATTCTAAGGTAGGCTGAACTTAAGTTCTAAAAGCCGAAGTAAGTATCCAAGAGGGAGAGAATAAAAGACAGCTGAATCGTATCGTTAGCTATAGTGACGTTCAAAACCCTCATCTCGTTCAAGCTAGCTTGCTTGTGGCATGGAGCTTCTGCGCCACGTGATTAGATGCATTTCCGAAACGCTACGGACCATTCAGATGTCTATTGACTCATTTACAACTGGGAAGTGGAAAGACTGCAGAGTGATCAAGCAGTATAGCGGAGCATACCCCTATCGAGATGCTAGAGTTCTGAAATTGGGGGGTGTATTGGCACGTGGTTGAGGGTGCATGCATGGAGGGTTTTGGATTATAGTGATGTGTATGTAAAGTGGCTTCAAGTCCCAGAATAAAACGACAGCTCATCACCCAACCTCCCACACTCATTCAACCCCTAGACACTACTTCTATGGTGGCCACACGACGGGGTCCTTGCGCATTCTCTATCTTCCATGCTGGACCGCGATCTTTGTTGAAGATATCGTCAAATCAGCATTGCAACCGCCATACGCCACGTTCTGCGCCAAAGACAATACACTTCCGATCAACACCGTACTCACCTGCTACGGGAATCGTCCTGGTCTTATGATAACGATTTTCAAGCAAGCAAGCTAATTCCATCCTGGAAATCGCTGCAAAAACTACGATCACATGTTGTCTCACCCCTTCCCCTTTTGGCAGAGGTCAGCTGTCCAAGAAAAGCCCTGATATGGTCAGCGGTAGGACTCCCAAATCTTTCAGGCATATGTCTGCACACAGCTGGTAAAGCAACAGATCCTCGAACGCGGCCGGCCAGAAGGGTCTAGGCATGCAACTTCCCTCGCCTAGTGCGGTTAAGCACCAATAGGCCCAAAAGCCATATATAGGCCGGCCCTACACAAGTCGGAGAGGTCGAAGGTGGTCAGAAAGATTCGAAGGCGACCCAGGGATGAAGGACTTGTGTACCGAGCTAAGGCTTGTATGGGATCAAGAACTTCGCCATGAGGGCACAGCTTATTCAAGGGGCGAAGGGGTTGATACACGGTCAAGCGTGTATGTATAGAGTGGTGTGGAAATTGGTGGTGTGTCTATATTATGTGGCTTCAGATCCCAGGTCAAAAGGATTGGTCCCTGTTGAACATCAACGTACTTATTTAACCGACCGATACCCTATTTTAGCTGTAGGCGGTCTATGGGTTGAATGAGTATAGTGGAGTCGGGTAAGGAGCTATTCTTATGACCTGGGACCTGAAGCCACCTTACATAGACCTATCGCCTTATCTCGACCTTTTTGTTCATACGCCCTTGACATGTATCAGTAGTCAAGGTTGTCTCTACGAAACACAAGACAATGTTCTCTACCGCCAACCCTCAAGTCGAGGAGAGTAAGCATCCCGGCTCGGTGTCCACCTTGAAACGACATGTAGCTAGACACACAGCTAGACACAATGGCTGGGACGCATACCATTGATGTCACGAAGGTCGACATGACACACAGTTTAAGCCCCAAAAAGAGATAGGCCAGACAAGCTACTGTCCTTTCAGTCCGTACTCTCGCTTGATTAAATCCGCAGCCCTTTCCGCGAACGCATATACTATCGCTTGCAAGTTGGCAGTGCTGACCAGTGGTATCGCACTTGAATCGACAACCCGAAGACCGTCTACGCCGTGCACCTTTAGCGTAGTATCCACGACTCCGCCCCTTTCCCTCGGCAGCATCGCACAGGTGCCTGCCAGATGCAACATGGAGATTGCGCTTGTTCGGATATATCTGGTGGGGATTAGAGTTGACGCAGTCTTGCGAGTCGGAAAATGAATAAGGATCATACCTTTTCGCTGACTCTACGTCGGTGAGATGTGAAGCCGGATCACGGCGATTGATTGGATGCTTGAGTAAGTTCCGGAGCGGCGGCGAGGTGGCAATGGTCTCGAGATAGAGCATACGGTGGGCGAAGACTTCAAGGTCAACCGGGTTCGAGAGGTAGTTGGGGTCTATGATAGGGCTACCTGCGATGTTGGCGGAACTGATGTGAACGCTGCCACGAGAGAGAGGTTGCGAAAGCATAGCACCGATTGTGATATACTTCCCTGGCACGGGACCTTGTGGCGAGTTCGAGTTCGGGTCCACCGGTAGAATGGCCTGCCCAGCGACTGTCAGGTAAGCTCCTTAAGGCTCTTTCGGATCAAGCAAAGACTTTTCCGCGACTTCGTAATAGGCCTGATCTTGGCGTTGGTCCGGTGGAGGCTTACTCTCTCGGAGCAGGTCCTTTACCTTCTTCTGCCCTTGTTCTGGAATGATCGGCATGTATGCATAAGTGGTAACTCCGACGGACGTCAGGAGTCCCGACTGACTGGCTGCGTACTCTTGCATGGCCTGTCTCAGCGCCTCCGGGTCTTGCCTTACGAGATCATCAAGTGTGTCCAAACCATCAGCCGCCTCAAAGCCTATATTGCATACAAATGTTGAAGTGTTGGTATGGAAGCCTCAAAGACTGGAAGTTCTGGCATCCGGAAATGGAGTCCCCCATACCACATGCGCCCCACAAGACAGGGGCCTTTAAATCAGCCACACCTCACGAAACCTAAGCAAGTTCACCAATTCATGTCTTTTTTGTAGCAATTATCACGTAATCGAGATGTTAAAACACGCAAAGTTGAATAGGATTTTTAACTGAATTTCATTGATACTAATATATATATATATATATTTGAGTCCCTTCAAAGAAACAAAGTGGGTGAATGTGAGCATTTACTATTAATAGAATGGTGATGAGTGTGGCGCAAGGTATGGCAGCAAAACGGAAGATAACGGTCGGAAATGGTCAATAAACGGTTCCATCACCCTTATCAAACGGATAAATATAGCTACACCCTAAGGGGGTGCATCTAGCAGCACCAATAGAATACAATCTATTTTTTTTTTCTTTTAAGAAATCGTTCTCCCCACGACGGAAATGCCTGAGCTAATTAAAGCTAGGTATCAGTTGCGAATCCGACTTCATTGCTCCAAGACCCGATCGTGCAGTCTCCGAGTGCGTAGATAAACAACAACGAACTATTACAAATATTACTCATCTATAATAATAAATAATAGATAATAGCTGTTATTCAGCTCTATTGCACAATTAGCGACAGAACATTTTCTCTTACTAAACGAACATACCGCTTCCTTAACATGCCAATTTTAAAAAAGGGATGAAACGTATCCGCCTTATTAATGGCGGTTACCTCTAGCACTATACAGTGCTCGAAGCTCAAATAGGAGTCTAGCGAGACAGCTACGCTACGGAATTATAGACAGGTGTGATATCTAGCGCCCTAGTATGTGTGGTCCCAGGTCGGTAGGAAAGGGGTTCAACTCCGTGAAAAGCCATCTCGTCAGCCTGGTTCACGCCTTTTAAATGGGGCCTAGAAGCAGAAACGAAGAAAACTTGCAACCTAAACCAGCCCATCTTTGGCTTCTCCAGATACGACTCGCGACTAGGAAGTAGGTTTGCGTCACCGTAGCTCTTGCCGCCTGGTGTATTTCGTCCAAGGCAGACTTTGCACAGGGTTATTCGCGAAGCAAAGCAGGGATGAGAACATGGATCAGGTGCCTCCTGACTCTAGTCGGCGTATCAAAGGCATGAGGCGAGTCGGACCCAACTGGACTTATTCCGCGGCGCTTACAACTCCTCATTTTCCGGAATCACCGAGAGCGAATGAAAATGACGGGGTCAGAATAAAGATGTTGGTGTCCCGCCATGCCATAAACCTAGTATCTGCCCCTTTTTAAACCCGGTGCTCCTTGAGGAAGGCTTGGAACGCTTTATAGCCGGATAAGTAGACCTGTTAACTAGATTAACAGTGCGCAATTTTCAGCTGGCCTAGGGTAGAGTGCGTTCGGTAGTAAACCTAAGGTAACGCTTTCTAACTCTTGTTCTATTGTTATATCCTTCGTATTAAATACGCCTTAATACCCGATCTATCTCCAGCCAGCAACGCATAAGGCATTCTTGGCCACAAGTAGCAACATTTCGCCTTAGAGAAGAAGCCTAACTAACCAACTATGTCATTTTTTATTCCAGGTAGTTAGTTTTACACCTTTTAGAGGCACGTAATGGGGCATCTTACCCGCAGGGGATTTCGTAATTCATGGGATAGACCCATCTTCAGTCGTGACTAAACCCCTGAAATATGCTTTCCCAGGAGATGATACAGGTGTCAGTGCTACGGCTGACCACGGGCCACGTAAAGTTTTCTCCTAGGAAGGCTGAGTCATGCCGGAGATTGTTGTAGGTCTGAAGAAGTTTAGTGGTGAAGTCGACGAACTGCACCACGCTAGATGCGAGGCCAACAGCTACAAGAGCCTCCATCATCAACGTATCTTGGATTAATACCAATGAATCACTCCCGGTTTGTGGGAGGAGACCGGAGGAATCATTACCAGAGACTGACAAGCTGACATGTGCGATAGCAATGTGCACTGCCTCGACATTATGCGGGACGCAGTGGCGAATCAGATGAAACGCCACACAGCCTTCGAAATTGATTAGGCGTATCTATAGGCATACTTAACTACCCCTCACGCCTAATGATCTGCGAACCTTTCTATCCCGCTGGAGAAATCAAAGCCCGATCATGCTGAAGCCCATAGTTGCCCAACACGCCGAGCGCTTTGGATCTCCAGGCATGTGTTACGACCCAACGAGGGGGAGGTTCGGAAACGGTCCTAAGTGGGCCGAAACAGGACCCAAGTAGGTTAGGTCACGTAATTGGATCACCGATTCACTACGAGTGAGCCAGTAAGTTGGATTACCGATTTATTACGAGTAAGCCAGTAAGTTGGATTACTAACTTATTACGAATAAGCTAATAAGTTGGATTACCGACTTATTACGAATAAGCCAGTAAGTCGTAGGAATATATATACGTTTATTAGTTTCATATTTTAAATAACGATAGCTTGTAATATAATTTGGTTATTTAAAATACCTTTAATATTATTAAACGTAATTAAATTATTTTTGTTATTTAAATTCCTATAATATAACTGTTAATATAAACCGTATAACTTGGTTTAATAATTGGTTAATTAGCTTAGCCGTTATACGTTATAAATTTTTATTTAATAGTATTATTAAATTTTAAACAATTATTCGAATTATTAAGATAACTTTTAATACTAAAAAGATTACTATTGGTTAACAGTTCTAGGATAAGTTTAAGGAGTTAAAGGTGGAAGTTTTGCGATTTAAAAAAACGATAAAAAAAAACCTTAGTATTTTAAAGATTAAGGTTAAAAAACTTTAACTTTATAACGGAAAAACCGATGTTTAAAGCTTTTTTATTTAGGTACGAATATATTTACGGTTCTTAGTTTTTAATAACCCGGAAGATATAATCTTTACCGTTACGGTATTTTTTACCGGGAACATATTTAACTGGTTCGAACTAATTATAAGTGATTATTTGGAAAAGACGGAAAACGATAAGGAAATATTTACTAAGGAACTTTTCGCCAATTATTCCAATTTTGAAAAAAAGCTAAAGGCTAATTTCGATAACCCCGATAAGAAACGTATTGCCGTATAGAAGATTTTATAATTGCGATAGAAAGGATTAACGTCTAAATACGTAATGGAATTCCGAAACTTGATAGTTAAAGCGGGATAGGTAAATGAAAAGGATAATACCTTAATTAACATATTTTATAAAGGATTAAAAAACGATATTAAAAACGAAATAATTAAGTTGGAATAATTAATTTCCTTAAGTAAGTATATCTTTAAAGTAGTAAAAATCGATAATCGACAGTTCGAAAGACGATAAGAAAAAAAGGGTCAGTATACTTTACGGTATAAATTTAACCAGATTAATAGAGAAGGCGGACGCGCTGCGCCCTTTACCTTTTACGGGATTTAATTGGGCCTTATAAAAATCGGAACAGTTTAATAACAAGATTAATCCTAGTTTAAATGTTATAATTATGGTAAAAAAGGGTATAAGGCCTTTTAATATAAAGCACTTAAAAGACTTTAATAGAATAACTGAACCTTTATATTTAAAAGACGATAATAAGACGATAAAAAAAATAATAAAAAGTTAATTAATATGGTCCGACCATGATGTATAGTAGCGTAATGGCATAAGGATTATTCGGAATAGAAGGCCTTTACTGAAAAAAAATTATTTACCTAGTTTTAACGAAAAAGATAGTAAAAAGAATAAAATTAACAAACTTTATAAAAATAGTTGTAAGAGTATTATAAATAGAAAAAAAACCTTTATTTAGAAAAACCGGAACGATATATAAAGATCTACGTTGTTTATTATAATAAAACCAGATATCGGTTTTATTAAAAATGGAAAAAGGTAATTTATTAACGTATAATTCGAATATATTAACAAGGGTTTAATTTTAAACGACAAAAAAAAGTTAACAAAAATAATTAATAATAGTATTAACATCTACGATCATTTACGAATTAAGATAAGATCGATTAGAAGGTAGCTTTATAAAGCTGGCCATTAAAAGAGTTATACTTATAAAGGGATTTTTATTATTATTTTAAATGGTGTAATTATTAAACGGAAAAAGAATTGATTTAAAAAATGGTGGAGAAATACTATTAGCAAGCTATTACCGATTTAAGCATTTAACTGGTTTTTATTACCGACCTAAAAGATAGAAGAATAATTAAAGAAGAAATTAAAAGTTTTATTAAAGAAGGATAGTAGGATTCGGAAAATGAAAAAGAATACGGTAATTAATGGGAAAATGATAGTTCGTAAACGATATTACCCGATAAAAAGACAATCGAAATTTTTGCAAAGCGGATTTACGAATAATTAAATATATAACAACAATTTAAATAGTTATAAGAATAAGTAATACGTATAGAGAAATAATTAAAGGAGTTTCAAGTATAGAATAATCGGGATGAAAAGATATTACGAGAATTTTTATAAATTTTAAAAGAATAACGTTATTTATAAAGGAGCTGCAAGTAGGTAAGGAAAAAGAGGTTAGATTATAACATTTTAAACGGGCTTTAAACGTAACGATTGGAGCTATTGGTAATAATGCTATTATTATACGAATACGGATTAAGAAGAATTAGTATACCGTAATGGTAGATTACGGAGCGATAACTGTAAATTATATTAATCCAGAAATAGTAAATTAATTAAAGTTATTATAAAGGGAAAAAAGTTACCTTTATAAAATCGAAAATGCCGAAGGTTAAAAATTTACCTACGATGATGGATAGGTTAGATACGAAATTAATTACTTTAAGACTTTTATCGAAAAAAGAAAATAAATTATTGATTTCGATATTATTTTATTAAATGGATATGATATGATTTTTGGAAAACTATGGTTATACCAGTATAACCCCTTAATCGATTAGAAGATTAATTAAGTAAACTTCCGTTTGTTTTTTAATTTAGAAAAGAACGAAAAAAATACGAAATCTTAACATTCGATTAACGAAAACAATAAATGTAAACATAAAGATACGATAAAAACCTTACTATTTAAAAAAATAAAATATATTTAAAATAAAGGATATAATAGAAAAATACGGCGTATTATTATAAACCTTAGAATACGGTTTCGATAGATGAACGACGACTTATAAGTACAGCCCGAGAAATTATTAAAGTGGATGGCAAAAATGTTATTATAATATTATAAATATGAAAAACTTTTTCGAAAAAAATTCGATACAAAATTACTATAATATAGCAAATAGGACTATGAAATAGTTTTTAAAGACGGCAAGATAATTACTTTTTACTTTATTTATAACCTAAATAAAACAGAGCTATACGTTTTTTGCAATTATTTAAAAAATAAATTACGAAAAGAACATATATAACGTTTTAAATTATTAGCAGAATACCTAATATTCTTCATTTTACGAAAAAACGGAAAATTACGATTTGTTATTAATTACTAATAATTTAACGATATTACCGTTAAAAATAGAACATTATTATCTTTAATTATTAAAATTAAGGACCGATTACAAAACGCCAAATAGTTTATAACTTTAAATTTAAGAGAAAAATATAATCAAATTCGAATTAAACCCGGAAACGAATGGAAAATAATTTTTAAAACGAAATACGAATTGTTCGAATATTTTGTTATATTTTTCGGATTTACGAACGTATTAGTAACCTTTTAACGGATAGTTAACTATATATTCCGAAAATACCTTGATATTTTTATTATATACTACCTTAACAATATCCTTATTTACTTAAAAACAGAAAAGGAATATGCAGGATACGTTTATAAGGTTTTATAAGTTTTATAAAACATTAACTTTTTAGTTAACGCGGAAAAAAGTATTTTTTATATTTAGGAAGTTAAGTATTTAAGGTATATTATTACCCCGGGATATATTAAAATGAACGCTAAGAAAATCTTTATAATTAAAAATTAAAAAACGCCTATTAATATTACAGAAATATAAGTATTCCTTAAATTTGCTAATTATTACCGACGATTTATACAATATTTTAATAAGGTCGTAATGCCATTAACGGAACTTACCAAAAAGGACCAGCGATTTATATGGGTTCTAGTTATAGAAAAGGCCTTTTAACAGCTTAAAAATGCCTTTATTAACAAACCTGTTTTGATGATATACGACCTAAACAAATTAGTGGAATTCGAAACCGACGTTTTAGATTTTGCTTTAAAAGCAGTAGTTTGCTAACAAGATAATAAAGGAAAATTATACCTTATCGCCTTTTACTCTTATAAGTTATACGGTACCGAACTTAATTATCCCATTTACGATAAAGAATTCCTAGCTATCGTTAAGGTTTTTAAGAAATTCAAATATTATTTTAAAGGAAACCAGTACCAGGTAAAGGTATATACGGATTATAAGAATATCTTTTATTTCGTAATTACAAAAGAACTAATCGGACAACAATTACGTTACGTAAAATATTTTTTAAAATTCGATTACGTTATTATTTATCGTAAGGGATTAGAAAATGGTAAAATAAACGTTATTAGCAGATGACCAAACCTAAAAAACTCTAAGGTGAAAATATAACACACCGTATTCAACTAGATAATAAAAGGATATTTACAATAACAATATATTAATATTATTAAAATATCTATATTAAATATGTATAAGGAAATATAATAATATTATAATAACTTACCTAAAGATTAAAGGATAAATAAGGTTTATATACCAGAAAAACATTAAGAAAACCTAATACGAGAAATATATAAATATTAATTATATGGATATCTAGGAATCTACAAAACCTTAAAACGTTTACAACGAATATATTATTTTCCTAAAATAAAATTAACCGTATAGAAAATTATATAATAATATAATATCTACGCTAAGGCAAAGGCCAAACGATATAAATTATACGGAGAATTACAACTATTATTAGTTGTTAAACGACCGTAAGACTTAGTTATATTTAACTTTATTACAAAACTTTTATTATCAAAAAACTTAGTTATAAGTATATATTATAACAGTATTTTTATAATCGTTAATCGATTTATAAAGTTTTTGTATTTCTTATTTTATAATAAAGATATAAATACCGAATAAATAGCATATATTTTCCTTTAATATATATGTAGCATATATAAGTTACCAGCAGAAATTATTTTAAATAAAGGCATAATTTTTATTTTAAAGTTTTAGCAAAGTTTAATAACACAATTCGGTTTAAATTATAAATTATTAAGCGTTTTTAAATTATAAATAAATGGATAAACGGAAAGAATTAATTAAACGTTAAAAATATACCTACGATATTACATTAACTATAAACAAAATAATTAAGTTAAAAAGCTATTTATTGTACAATTAGCTTATAACACCAGTTACTATAATAGTATTAAGATAATTTTAGTAACTGCTAATTTTAATTTTATTTTAAAAATTTATAAAGAAATGCGAAAGGAAAAATCAATTAATATTAAAGCAATTCTTATTTTAGAATAACTTAAGCAGTTATATCAAAAAATAAAAACAAAATTTTAATTTATACGTAAACGAATAAATAAATATTATAACCAGAAAAAGTTAAAAGGATTAATTTTTTCGGAAGGGGAAATAGTTTATTTAATTACTAAAAATATTAAGACTAAACGTCTAAATTAAAAATTCGATTTTAAATATATTGGCCTATATAAAATCGCTAAGAAAATTTTAGAAAATAATTATTAATTAGAGTTATTACTTAGAATTAAACTTTATCCAGTTTTTCATGTTTCCTTATTCGAATTAGCAACAGATATTATTAAAATATATATAATATAAAATGACGTGAAGGTAAAAAAAAAAGAAAAGATATACGAAATTAAAAAAATATTTAATATGCGAAAAAAAAAGGACTTACCTAATACTTAATTAAATAGAAAAATTATTTAAACTCCGAAAACATTTGGAAACCCGTTAAAAATCTTATTAGCACCTAACATTTACTAAGGAACTTTTACTAATAATAAAGGAATTAATAGTAAACATATCCCAGTTTATATTATTTAAAAAAAGGAGGCCTTAATCGACAGTATTCCAGTCGATAATATTAGTATTATTAGAAGCTTAGACGGCTACCGCCGATTCCGACTCTTAACGGTTAAACTCGTTTTGTTTATTTAAGGATTATAAAGTACGATTTACGAATTTCGTATTTTGGGTTCGGTACTGTTGGTATTGTTTGCGTATACGGGATAAACGAGTTAAGGATTCGGTAAAAACTTATTTAACGGCAAGTTTTTTTTTTTTTTTTAAACGACAGGCCTTGGTAATATGACGGTTAATTATAGTTACGGGAATACCGGTACCGTTATAAAAGCGGTTATAACGAATATATTTTTTATAACGGGATATTTCCGTTATTATTTAATAATTAAATTTTTTAAAAAAACAAAAGAAATACGGTATCGTTTTAAAATTTTCTAAGTTAATTAAGTTAGTTAAAATATAACGTTATTTTGTTTTACGCAAACGATTTTTAATAATACGACCTAATATAATAAAACGAAAAACTTACAAAAAAAGGAAATTTTTAAGGGTAAAAATCCTAGAAAAGGAAAAATCGTATTATAACCTAACGAAAGGGAAATTCAGAAACGGTTTTAAATAGGCCGAAACAGAACTTAAGTAAATTAGGTTACGTAATTAAATTACCAACTTATTATAAGTGAGCTAGTAAGTTAAATTACCGACTTATTACGAATAAACCAGTAAGTTAGATTATTAATTTATTATAAGTAAGTTAGTAAGTTATAGGAATATATATACGTTTATTAGTTCTATATTTTAAATAACGATAGTTTGTAATATAATTTGGTTATTTAAGATATTTTTGGTATTACCAGACGTAATTAAATTATTTTTATTGTTTAGATTTTTATAATATGACTGCTAATATAAACCGTATGACTTGGTTTAATAGTTGGTTAACTAGCCTAGCCGTTATAGTATAAGTCTCCCAATTAGGGCTTATAACCCCCTCCTCTTTACTTAGAGCACAATTTGTTCCTAGATAACTGGCTTAGCTCATTTATAAAATTACAACCTATTTTCCTTAAAATCACAAATTTCTTCCCCCAGAGAGTTCGTAACATAATCATCGACTGTATAGAACTAAAGCAACGAAAGGAGATGTACACCACTCGAGTACGCCGCAAGTCTTTCAGCTTCTTATTAGCCGAAAGGCCTATGTAATTAAACTATTTTCAATGATCCGTCGCTCTTGTTCACAATCTTTGTTTGTTCAATGTAATTCAGTAACCAAGAGGGCGACTTTAAGCCATGGTCCCCCCCCAATATAACCAATGCTTTACTGGTGGCTTGGGTAATTATACCGCTGAGCATGGTTGGTGAGGTGTCGGAACCTGTCGACCACGGGCTGTCACTGCTGCTTCTCCGAACTTTGGCGTCGCAGGCACCGCAAGCGATTCTCTGTCCGACAGGTCCACGCCGAGGTGGATTTATCTACCTCCACTTCCTATATAGAAGGCCCTTTGGGACCCCTTACTTTTGAGAGAAGTTTTGGGAATTAATTGATTTACGTACTGAGTGCTATGCCTCACGCATCAACGCCCTATTGGGCACGCTCGGCCCTGAGATGGACTTTTCGAATCTGAACACGGTTTGGGGGTGTGACGGCCGTGACCTGACCGGCAACCCATGCAAGAATACGACCGCATCTGGGCACGGGTTGTACCATTGCATCTTTTGTGTCAACCATGACTTCTGCAAGGACTGCATCAAGCTACTACGTGACCCCGAGCCCGCAATAGAAATCCCGGGATGCGGCGCCGGACACCGGTGGCTGAGGATTCCGCCGCTTGGCGGGGAAATGTACGTTGGCTCAAAGGCGAAAAGTGTACGAGTGCCGAAGGAAGTGAAGGCATCGAAGGAGGATGAGATGATCTTGGATATCCATTATGCTGAAGGCGAAAATGACGAGATCACTGTGACGGCGTGGAAAAAGAAGCTAGCGGCTGAATGGGACATATCGCTTGAGGAGATAAGGAAGGAGGCTCAGCAGACGGCATCTGATAGCGACGATGAGAGTGAGAAGTGAGGTAACAGCTCGATAAGCAAAAGCAATACTAAAACGAAAGCATAGTACGGCTGGATCCTCTACTCTACCAGATACAACGACTGAATATAAGGATTGCTCATCAGTGTCACCACCATTGGTACAATAAGTCGGGGGGGGGGGGGGGGGGGGGGGGGGGGGGGGGGGGGGGGGGGGGGGGGGGGGGGGGGGGGGGGGGGGGGGGGGGGGGGGGGGGGGGGGGGGGG